>JABUQX010133514.1:0-36815 GCA_015478945.1 Trachelipus rathkii | reverse complement strand
AACATATAAAATGATAAAATTAACAGTCCCTGTTAATTTTATCCATTTATATGTTAGTAAAGTTTTATTTGTGTTATATAACTCTACCTAGTTAGACAATAAGGGTCTAATAGTAAATAATAAAAGCGATATTAGCCTGAAACTTTGAAAATTAATATATATATTATGATACATATTATATATAAATTAATATATAATCTATATATATATATATATATAAGATATATTATATTATATGATATATTATATGAATAAAAATAGAGTATAATAAACAAACAACATATATTATATAATAATGTATATTATAAATATATATTTATAGATAATATATATATATATATATATATATATATTATATAAATATATATAGATATTATATAGAATATATATAATATATATATATATGTTATATATATATATTATAATAATAGATAATATGAAATAGATAATAGATAATAGAAGATAATAGATAGATAGATAGATAGATGATAGATAGATAGATAATAGAGAGAATCTGCAAAAAATATATATAATTCCTTTTTTTATGCGTGATTAGCTGAAATTGTACTATTAGAATAAGCGTATATAAGCATGTTGAAAGAAACTTTATTTTTCACGTGAAATTTTTGTGGTCCTATTTTCTCTTGCTGCCTCTCTTTTGGTCTTTATCAACCGAGCTGGGACTTTATTTTAGAAATTTAATGCAGTTTAAATAATTAACCTGTCAACCTTCTTCTGCCTTCATTCTGCCTCTTCTTCGGAGTATTATCCCACCTTCGCCAATTTACTTTCCCTACTCTCCGACATCCCTTTCTGTTTTTTTTAAGTAGAATCTATTTTTTCTTGCAAATTTTTATTTTTTTTTTAAAATATTCGAATTTGGTTAGAACTTGTTTTTATGTTTAACCAAATGAAGAAGATTGGTTGGGCTTTGGAATTTCTTGAAAATCCTGTCACAGTTTGCTTTGTTACATTGTGCCATTGTGGTGATTTATACGTTGTACATTATTTTTGTTTTGTTTTTTAAATATGATTTATTATTGTTGTTTTTAATGGAGTTTATGTATGCGCTATAAGTTTTATTTTATCTATTGTAAAATATATGATTGTGTCTGGGTGCGTGTGAATGTTTGTTAGGCGTAATATGTTTTTTATGATTTCTGATTTAAGTTTATTAAAAAAAGTTTTGTGGTGTGGTGTTTGTATCGAGTTTATTTAATCTATTAATTATTTATTAACATATATTATTTTATTTATTCTAGCCTATTTGGAAATGGAAAAGAAAACAACACGATAAAAATAAAAAAAAAAGATGAATTATTATGCAAATAATAAAGAGAACAAACATTTAGTCAAAATATGCTATCTCTTTGCTTCAAAATAAAAAGCAAAATAAAAATGGTTAGAATTATAAAATTTAAATCAAAAAAAAAAAAATTTGAAAAAAATAACGAAAAGTTTTTAAAAATTAATTAAAAAAAAAATAAGCAACATAAAAGGAGAACACTAAAAGTTAAAATATGGTAAATAATGATAAATTTAATAAAATGAATAAAAAGCAAAAAAATAAATTAGATAATTTAAAAAAAAATGTAACATATAAATTAGTTAATAAAAATAGTAAAATTAAAAATAAAAAATTTATTAAAAGAAAATAAACAAAGAAAAGAAGTGAGGAAATATAGATAGGAGAATAGTCGAGGATAGTTAAGGATAGATATATAATAATACATGGATAAGAGAGAGAATAATATGTCTATATATATATAGAGATTAATAATATTGTTTATATAATATATTTTATATTATATATATCATAATAATATATAAACATTATATAATATATAAAGATAAATTAGATAGATAATAGATAGATAGATAGAGAGAAGTATAAATAGGAGTAGCCTTTATGATACATAGATAGATAGATAGATAGATAGATAGATAGATAGATACATATATATAAATAAAATATAAAAAACTATGATATTGTATCCATAAATATAATATAATATTATATATTCTATATATTTATAATAATATAAGTATATATAATATAATATATATAATATATATATAATTATTACAATATAAATATATACATATATAATATAATATATAATAATTATAATAGGAATAAATATAGATATTAGATAGATATAGGGATATTAGATAAATAGATAAGCTTGTCTTTATTTCTGATTCGTTACACTGAGTACATTAAAAATAATATAAATTAAGAATAATATATTGCTAAATATTAGATTAGGCATACATACATACATAAAGATAGATAGATAGATAAAAATAGAAAGATAGATAGATTGAATAATAGAATAATAGAAGATAGAATCATAATAATAAAGATAATAATAGTAGATAATAGATAATAATAGACTTAGACTTTAGACTTTAGAGAAAACACAATCCCATTTTTTAAAAGAATTAAAAAATAAAACCAAAAACCTAAAATAACAATAATAATATGTAGGAATCATCTCAAAGAATCTTCTCTACTTTATAAAACAATCAGCTTAAAGCATCAAATCATTTGAAAAAGATATTTGAAAACGTTGTATTTTGATTGAAATTTTTTTTTATTCCCTCACCATTCTACCTCTAATACATAAGGATCATCTATTCTGTACAATAAAGTCAATGTCTATTATTTAAAATAGCCTATACGTGCCATAATCAAATTAGATAGTTGTTAACAGCAAACATTTCAAGACTATTACCACATCATGGTTAACTAAATCTCGTTGAATTTTTAAGTTCTCTTTAATCGCATTTGAAGCCAGTTTCAAATGTTTATCAATGATATGTTAACTAATTAACCCGTAAACTGCTCCATAAAGGGGTACAATAGGATCTTTTAGCAAATACAAAATCATTTCAGGATCCAGTGATCTACGCAAAATTAGATTAAACTTACCAAAGAATTTTCTTGCTCTTTAAATATCCAACTTTTCTAAAAATTATTGATGTTAAAAAAGATCGTCAGGGTGCATGCGTTGCATATCTTAATGAATCACCTGACAGCTTGAATTCACTATTTTCTTATTTTTGCCTTCTTAATAAATTAACAACAAGCTCTTTCATGGTATATATTTAGCATAAATCAGTGATAACGTTTCGCTTATTTTAGAAGAGTTGAAGCCGCAAGTGATGGAGCAACAATACTAATCATCAGCATACAATATACTAGTTGACAATACGAAATCCTAATCTAGTTCCCAATTTTACTTTTAACAATTTCCTATAGTCTTCAACCATAGATACCAGAAACAATGGATAATATTCACCCTCTTACACCGTTTTTTACTGCCAGTATTGGAAACTATTTGGTTTTAATTAAACAAATTGATTATAATCTATTAATATTCAAAATACCGGAGGGAATTCATCTCATTAAGTTTTGAATAAGACCTGCATGATTACCTTTATCAGCGCTTTGGGGAAAAAAGTCCAAAAAAACGGCGGTAGACATCCATCCCTCTATCAGTATAGCTCGCAATAGTCCTTTTAAAGAGAAAACATGCCGTTACGTGTTGAATAATAATTTTCCAAAGCCGTGTTGCCTATCGTCCAAGATAGAACAAAACCTCAATCTATCCAACAAAACCCTTTCCATCAATGGAGGAAACGATGACTAAAGGGTCTGTAAATCTATACATATACTGAAGCAGTCTCCTATTGATCCTTTTATTGCGAGTTTAATAACTCCACTGCATTTTGATTGGGAAGGAAAAATTATGCATCAATGCACACAATTAAGAATTCTGTATTAACCTTCGGAGGCTCCTCAAAATTTTAAGTGAAACAAATGTCATATTGTCGTCCCAATTATTCAATTATGAACAGTGCCTATCTCCGTAAGCACTAACCATTTCATAACACTCTGTCCATGGCGCACATCTTTGGAGAATAACATTGTCATTAGACTGGCAATATTAATCATCAAATATCTCTGAAATTTATTTGGAAAATCTGTCTCTCTATAACTTCCATCCAATTCACCATCTATTTTGTGCGGTAATTTTTCTTACATCTTTAGAATAACTTGTTCCAAAAGAATTTCATTCTTTGTTTTTTAAACTTTTAGTAAGTTATTCTTATTACCTCTTCTTTATTTCCGCATTTTTTTAACTCGTATTTTAAATTTTGCTCTAGAATTTTCATATTGTCAAATTTTATGCCGTTACTTTTCTCTTTTTTTTCATTAATAAATTTTTAACTGATCCCGTATCAACCAAGTAATCTGAATCTCATCATTTTAAGCAATTTTTAATGTTTTTCTTTAAGTAAGCTTTTCACTAGCCTCGTGATGCTATGAACATATAGATTCAAAACAATCTATCTATTTAGGTTTGTTCGTTCATTTTTACAGCAATTTATTAACAGTGTTATAACTGTTTTAATTTCTAAATATACTAAATTGATCTAAGTTATTTTTATAACTTTTTATTCTGACTGGGACATAGTATATAATATATAATATATTAAATATATATATAATTTATAATAATATATATATTATATATATATATCATATAAAATAATATATATATAATATATTATTGTAAAATTAATAGGATATGTCAGGGCTCGAGCCGACGGGAACACAGGGTGGGACGTTTCACATACCCTAGGGGTAGCGGCATCAAGGAACCCCCGCCGACCACCCAATACCAAAGACGGGGTTCCGGATACCCTCCCCGGAGGGGAGGAATAGTCCTACCCCGTAGTCCCCGGAAGGCGAGAGACCCGACTTCCTGCCATCGGTGCGTGTATTAACCCTTGGGTATTCTTAGAAAAAAAAAAAAATAATAGAAAGTCTATTATTTTAACACTGAGAAGAGAACGTTAAAACGGTAAACAATTGTCATAAATATATGCTATATTATAACAATAAGCTATCATCTTTATTATTTTTCTTTTTTTTTAATTTGCTACTGTACAATTAGCTTAGCCAGGGCACTGCCAAAAACTGAGTATCCTTTCCCTAGCTATTGTAGTTTTTTTTTTTTTTTTTTTTGTTTTTTTTTTTTTTTTTTTTTTTTTTACTTCCCGCACTAAAATTTAACCAGCATTTCATAATTGCGATACATTTCCCTGTAAATGTTAGTATTTCAGTATGATGATCGGCTCTTATCAAAAGGTAAAAGTTTTGACAAAGATGAAACTCATAGAAGAAACATGAAGAAAAAATAATATTCAATAGTTTGTAAAATTTATTTCAGTATTTATTAAATTTAATTTGGAATGAATAGGATAATAACGCTCTAGAATTTTAGTTTAAAGGACTTATTACACTAAAAAAATTCCTTTGAAAATTACAAGATTTTTCTATTTAATTGAAAAGCTTTTAAGTTATTACTTGAAAAGTTTACAAAAAATAACAATAAAAAATAAATGAAATAATTTAAATGAATATAAAAAAAAGGCTGAAATGACATGTCTTGCTTGGATAATAAAATACGGAATACAACTTACATCAGGTTCTTCTTTTTTTTGTATTGGTTGGCGAAACATAAGATCTATAATATATACTATAAGTATTTAATATAATAGTTATATATAATATATATATATATAATATATTATATAAAAATATTTAATATAATATATATATAATAATATATGGACCTTGGACCTACAGACTGAAAGAAAAATTTCATCGAAAGTTTACCCCTTCGTTATTAATGCTTTAAAAAAAGAATTTAATTTATTTTCCATAATAAAACCATTTTTTGTGCTTCACCATTCCTTTTATGTTTTTAAATAGTAAAGTACATATATATATATATAATATATTATATATATAATATATATTGATATATAAAATTTAATACATTTTACTAGAAATATATATTTTATTTATAATATATTTATATTTATATTAAATATAATATATAAATAATATTTTTTACAAAAATAAGAAACTTAAATCTTCAGTTTTTAATATTTCGCCATTGCATTGCTGTTTTAATATAGTTTATTATTATCAAACAATCAAAATTTAAGTATGGTTAATGGACATGATTCCAAAAAATAGTAAGACCAGTTACGTTTTACGACTCGTCGTGTTTTAATTTTTTTTTTAAACTAAAAGGAATACCAAGGGTAAACCGCAAAGGAGGCATATCGGTCTCTCGGCCTTCCGGAGACGAAGGGTGTACGACATTCCCCTCCGGGGATGGTCTCCTCCGGAACCCCCGCTCTTTTGTATTTGGGTGTCGCGGGGTTCCTCCGCCCTCCCCTACGGGGATGGTAAACGTCCCCCCTCTGTCCCCTCGGCTCGAGCCCCTAATTTTGTTTATTCATTTTTATTTTTTACAAATGGTAATATAGCTTATAAAGTTTTAAATATTTGTAATTGGTTTTCATAGGTCAGTTGTTATTTTGAGAATTTATTATGAAAAAAAATGTTTTTTTTTTGTTTGTTGTGATTTTTTTAATTAATAGATAAAGATTGTAATATTTATTTTTTTTCTAAGTCTACTTTCGAATATTCATTTTAGAACTTTCCTCTTCCCCCATCGTCATACCAAAAAACTAAAAAAAAACAAAAATATAAATATTATTAAAAAAATGTAAAACAAAAATATTTTAATATTAATAAACAACAAGGTCAACTTCTACCATTAACAAAAAACTGAAAAAAGCATTTTAAAAAATAAATGCATAAGCTCCTTGTCTTATAATTTAATAATACCAAGGCCCAACCATTACTAAGAAAAAAATTTCACCATTCATCTGAAGGAAAGCCCAATAATTATATTATAAATATTATATATATTATTTAATATAATTATAATATTTTATATTATTAATATAATATATATTATATATATATATTATATATATATATAATAGATATAATATATTAGATCGTATAATAAATAATAATATATATAATAATATATATATAATATATATAAAATTAGAATATAAATATAATATATATATTTATATAAATAAATATATACATATATATATATATATATAATATAGTATATATATATAATATATATATATATATATATTAATATATATATATATTATATATATATATATATACATATATATTAATAATAATAAATTATATATATAGTATATATATTCAAATTTTACAAACTTGATACTGAAGATTGTGTAAAGTTTTAATGTATAAGAAAAAATGAATCAGCAACACTAAAGGTTCAGTATTGATAATGCTAAAAAATGTGGCGAAAACTTACACAAAATAATAACGAAATTATTCTCGAAATTTCAAAAAGAACAGAAAATTTCTGACTCGAGGAAAACCGCTGATGTCATTCAACTATAAAAAAAAGGGATCCCATGAAAACCTTTAGAATTATCGACTGATCAGTCTTTTCTCCATTATTTATATAGTTTTCACCAAGATTATTTAACAAGAATAGGCAGAATATTAAATGAAGCCCAACCTAAAGAGCAGGTTGGGTTCAAGATTGGTTTTAGTACAATGGACAACATCGAAGTAGTACAGAGGATTATAGAAAGACATTATGAATATACTTTGTCACTATGTTTTGCCTTTATTGACTATGAAAAAGCATTTGATTCAATAACCAGAAGCGCTATTCTCAATTCACTTTACAACCAAAGAGTGGACACTGGTTATATAATGTTGCTTCAACCCATATAAGAAAATACTACTTCGAACGTCTGCATTAATGTTAATAAAATACAATTAAATATTGAAAAGGGAGTAAGGCAAGGAAAACAATTTCGCCCATGCTGTTCTCAGCCTGCCTGGAAGAAGTTTTTCTCTAGCTAGATTGGGATCCGGAGAGTTTGAAGATAATTGGAACCTATTTAAGCCATCTGAGATTCACGAATGAAACTGCACTCTTTTCACATGACCCAGAAGAATTGGAACGTCACATAAAAGAAATTAACAGAAGTGGTGAACCCTTTGGATGAGCCAAGTTATATTTAATAGATTTTACCAGTGTAGTATTTCATGGTATTCCGAGAACGACTAGGGCGGGATGATGCTACGATTACCTCGATCAAAGGGTTTCAATGGAAGGTGACACCATTAAAAAAATAAAAAGAAAAGTGAAACTTGATTGGCAGGCATTTGATAAGCTAAACGTAAGTTTTAAAAATAATCTTCTTATTTGCCTGAAAAGGAAAGTATTTGATTAATGCATCTTACCTTAAGCTTGATCAGAAGACTTGCAAATGGATAAGGGAACAAGCAAAAGTCCATGACACCATCGAGAGAGTAAAGAGCTTAAAGTGGAGGTGGGCAGGTCATGTGGCCCGATTAACAGACAGTAGGTGGACTAAAGCAACCTTAAATAGGATTCTGCCGTGATAGGAAACTCAACAAAAAAGATCCAAAGCAAGATGACAGACGCGTTATAAGTATACTTGGAACTATTGGCAGAGAATGTAATAGTATAAAAATAATATATATATTATATAAATATATATATTATATATATAATACATTATATATATATATAAAATATATTAATATAAAATTATATATATATATATAATATATATATATATATATATAATATATATATATATATATATATATATATATATATATATATATATATATATATATATATAAAAATAATTATTTTATTTTTATATATAATAATAATATATATATATATTTTTTTTTTTTTTTTTTAAATGATAACACCACTCACGGGCAACTTTTCAAAAGGAAGTGGCAAAAATAAATAAATAAATTAATACAAGAAAAAGAAAATTACAGAACAGAAAAATAAAAAATTAAAATAAATGAAAAGTAACCCCACCCTGACCCTGCCTACGCCCAATCCCTCAGGTGGGGCGCAGACTGGGATTAAACAGAGGAAGATTTAAAACATTCGCGGGAAAATAAAGAAGGCAGATTTCCACAAAACCAGATGTGCTGGGAAGAAGGAGGTCCATAACGAGTGGATCCTTGAGTTCCAATATTTACATATAAATATATATATATATATAATAATACTAATATATATATATATATATATATAATAATAATATATATATATATATATATATATATATATATATTATATATATATAAAAATAGTGCTATACAGAAATTAAAAGGAAGTAGAAGAATTTTTTTTCTAAATATATATTAATAAATTACATTTTGTGCGTGTTTTTTAAAATAGGAAATCGTAGATAATCAGGAAAAATTAAATTTGCAAGCCAAAGAAGTACAAGACGCTCTCTCCCAAAGAAAATTAGCAATGTCTGAGTATTCAGAAGTCTCAGATAAGTAAGAATCATTTCTATTATTACAGTATTTTGCAATATAATGTAAAATTTGTTCATGTTTCTTTTGTTAATTGCTCGAGAGTTTCTCAGGTGTATTTATCAATGTTAATAATGAGGTCATTGTCAGATTATAAAAGTGTGGGTGATTTGGATGAAGGCAGTTAGGTTACTGTTTTAGTCTATTTATGTTATCTTCTACGGGTGAATTCGATAGTTTCTCCGATGTATGCTTGATTACAAGGAATAAGTATGTAGAGGTTGGCTGATTTGATTATTGTGTTGTTTAAGTGAGTTTAGAATTTTTTGAAAGGGAAATATTTGAAGGAAATGTTGTATGGAGTCATACTGAGTGTTCAATACGAAAAAAATGAAGTCTGAAAAAAGAAGTCTGTGTTTTTTTTTTGTGCATTGAGTTAGTGTAATAAATATCTTAGTCGGCGATCTAAAGCAGTATTAATGAGTGTTTGGTAAGAGGCTTAAGATGTAGAAGAAATAGATTGATTCTTCAGATTAGGAAAGAAGGGAGCAATATGAAGGCTCTGAAAAGAGAGAAGAACCGAGTTGTTTTTGGGGGTGTGAAGAAAACCAATGTTTAAGTAGTTAAGTCCAGTAGTTTCTGTAACAGAAAATTTAAGATGTCTGGGGGTCCAAGAATGAGAGTCAAGGAGGAACGTGTGTGTTGGAAATCTATGAAATTTATGTGGGATGTATATTATGAAAAGGTAAGAATGTTCGTGGTTAATTTTACTTTAAAATGCTAAATAACCCATGATACTGTATCTAAACCAGAAAGAATTAGATAACAAAGGATGAGGGAGTATTAGAAATTCGATGATTCCAAATATGTTAGCTAGTATAAGAGATGGGGAACCCATGCTTAAGCCCGAGTTTTGTTTTTAGAAATGGTTAACTGATGTTTCTGATGATCAAGAAAGAGAGAGTAAATCTAGAGGAGGGAAAGGACACTGAAGTTATAGGTAAGTTCATTTGAGTTTGCATAAAAAAATGTAAAGGACAGTACCTGAAGTAAACAAAGAAACAACATCAAAACGAGTAAATGGGTTTAGTTAATTCTATTAATACCTAAAGTCATGTTAATTACTACATGTGCAGTATACATATGAGAGGTAGAATTACCTACCTTAATAGGAGCCATGTTTCCAATGCCGAGGATTGTATACGCCATGGCTGACGATGGCTTAATCTTTAGACCGCTCTCGAAAGTTAGTAAGAGATTTAAAACACCTGTCATTGCTACTGTCTGCACTGGATTTCTTGCAGGTGTGTTTTTTTTATTTGAGTTAATTTGGGAGGTTGTAGTTCTTTAGATTGCACCATTTTAATGATTTAGTTTTGCAATTTAATAAAGCATGCATGTTTTAAACTATCGACTTCACCCGTAGAAGATACAAACATAAACACGATCTAAAAACAGATAACCTAAACTCTACACATAACACAACATACCCCTTAGACGTATTATCAACATGTACCACATGACACCCATTATAACATATTATAACATACACCTGAGAAAACTCTCCGAAATCATTTGCAATACCAACACCAATAATTTTAACATACAGAAAATGAATACATTATAAATCCTATTTTAAACAACATATTAAACTCTCACCTTTTAAAAATCTAAACAAAAATTTCTTGATACTATTTTGATTTTATTTATTTATTCAGTCATATAACACACATCTGAAAGAAGGTCACGATTCGACCGCGTTTCATGAAGTAATTATTAAATAATTAATATTTAGAAAAAAAAATTCTCTACTGAAATTTCCTGAATCTAATTTCTCTATAGGCATATTTACTATAATTATCCATAGCGATTCTTCCTATATTTCTTCATATATATATATATATATATATATTATATTAATAATATATAATATATAAAATATATATATATATATAATATATATATATATATATATAATATAATAATAATATATTTATATTACCATATTACTATAACGTCGCCCGTTGTGGACCAGCATTTTCTCCTTCTGTCCCGAAATTTCTATCCAGAGCACCTGAAAACAGTTCTCTGCGCAATGTTGTGATCCAGTCCTGAGACATTACAGATAGTACACAGTAGGTTCACCTCAACATGAACTAGCATCTTTCTCTATTTGGCATCAAAACTCGTTTCTCCAGAGCTCTCCCGATGTTTGCAGGAGCATAAAATGCCAATGCTGGTCCAGGAGTTGTCAAGCAAAAAGTATATGAACGTGTGCTAGCCCTCGTCCATGAACTATGCGAAGAAGAAATCTATCATATTCCGACTGATACAAACCATTCTCTGATATTAGACAAATCAATCACTAGATACTGCAATAAACATGATATTCATTGTAATATTTCTGAAATATGTTTTTTTAAAATTGGTGAAAGAACTAATAACGTCAAAACTGACGAAAATGACTTAATTTGTGTAAACTATCAATTTCTATATTTTAATGTTATCGAAAAACTGATATGAGTTTGTTGCCTCCCTGCTTTTTCATTTATTAAAAAATAAATTTTCTTGATTAGAATTTTGATAAAAATTTTAAAATTCACAATATAATAAAATATTTCTTGCGTTTTATAATTTTTATCTGCTCAGTGAATCCTCGCCACAATACATGTCTCAGCAGTTTTTACTCCCTCCGATGTAAAACAATGCACAGCTCTCTGCAAAATCCATTCTGAACTTTCATCCACATGTTCTCTATCCTCTCCTATCCTTCTCATCCTTCCCAGCTGTTTTCTATGCGTCCGACCCCGACGACAGTCAGATCATATATATAATAATATATATATATAATAATATATATATATATAATATATATATATATTATTATATTATATATATATAATATATATATTATATATAGTATTATATATATAGATATAATAGATATAATATATAAATATAATATATATATATATATTATATATAATATAATATATATATAATATAATTATATATAATATATATATAATAACTATATAGTTCGCTAAACAAATATGGAAGGACCGTTTGAATAAATAGAAAGAAAAAGAATGATAAGGAAAGTAAAAGAGAGACTGCCCCTATGTGGGTCTTTGTAAATAACAAAATTTTCCCAAGGCATATATTTCAAACTATGGATAAAGCAATTACGGTTCAAGATCATACCAAGAAATGTCAATATTTCTGAATAAGAAATTAAAAGTAAGAAAATGATTAAAATATACATCAACATTATTAGAATATTTGCGAGCTAAAAACTGGAGTGCCAAAATTCATAGGGGGATAGGGGATATGGATAAGATGAGGATCCTTTAAGAAAACATGAAAAAAACTCATAACTTTAGTCAATACTTAACGTAATGAAATGATTGACCAAATCAGTAATTTTTAATACAGTCCTTCATTAACGAAATACTAAGACCATCTTCGAAAGTATTAAGAACACTCTTGCCAAAGGTTTAAATTTTTAAGTCATTCCTCATTTGAGAAGCTATTAAGAAAATTAGATAAATCCAATTATAAATTTCGGAAGGAAAGCAGAAAACTATAATTTTAATGCATAGAAATTAGCTTTACAACCTTTCGCAAATTAACCCAGAAGTCTGTTCATGTATTTTCTAAAAGAAGATTTAAAATAAAGTACTAATAATAACAAAGAATAATAATTTACCAATCCAACAAACACTTGGCGTTATTATGTGATAGATGAAGCATTTAAAAACGGTGACATAAACTTATACTTTCTGAACATCCAAATTTAAAGTCGATAACCAAAGTTGCCAAAAACAATATGTTCTATGAAGATAAATTAATAATTTGCTAAGAAAATAAAATTTTCATTTACCTTATGATTTTCTCTTCTCTTTATTCCTCGGGTGCCAAACAGAATATTGTACGGTATACCAAAAGTACCTTAAACCTGACTGACCTGTGTCCATATCTTATGCTCTATTGTATTGAAATTACATGCTATCAAAATTTTTCTTTCCAATTTTAAAATAACAAGCTATAATAAACAAGTAAAGACACTGTCCTCGTCAATGAAATAGTCTAACTTCCAAATGCAATAATTATATTATATTGCAAGTTCGCGCAGATTTATTATCGCTTAGATAACTTGGAAAGTGAGTTTAAAATCATTGCCATGATCATCTACAATAATGGTCTAGACAGACAAGCTTTAAGAGTTACTACACTTTCATCAAAAATATATATCAGTTTAATGGGTAAATTTAAACATTCGATGTTCCTGATGGGCAGTCCTTTAGCAACTCTTAGTAAAGTCTTCAGGTTTTTTATGAAAAATTGGTAAATGAATTCCAGAATTTCAACTATATTTATAGGATATGTACACCCTTTTTCTTTTTAAGTCTGGATCAATTGATAAGGTATGCAATATGTCACTCTAAAACCCGAATTATAAAAGTCACCGTTCATGTAGAACAAAAAATTCTTTGGGATTCTGGGATATCATATATAAGATAAAAAAATTCACACCAGTGTCTTCAAAAAATCTATTTTACTGGATTGGCGACAAAATTTATTCTTCATTCCTCATATTTTAAAAGTCAACTTATTAAAAATGGTGTTGGTATGTTAAGATTATGTACTGTTAAAATTTAAAAATAGAAACTCGATTTCCTAAAGAACTATTTATTAAAAGAGCAAATTATATTGGACTCAACTTTCGAAAAATTACTTCAGCAAAAGTAAAGACAAATCTCAAGGCTAAATTAACAGCTTCCTAAGGATTGTATATTAGGTGGCCTTTCTGGGGCAAAATGAGTACGAAATCATCTAAAATACGTAGTTTTAAATAACTATATTTGTAATATTTTTAAATTTAGATTAATAAATTATAATCACAAGAACAAATTTATAATACTTTTAGCAGCAGAGGTGCGTAGCTGGTAATTGTCAAGGGTCATATATCATTATAAGGCGTGGGATTGCGGATTCCAGACCTACATAGAAAACATACGAAATCTTTCCACACGGTATGGCTGTAGCATAAAGTATTTCATTAGAACTTAGACCATGACATATGCTCCTATTTCACTATTAAATGGCTATTCTTTCAGTAATTCCACCCATATACAGATACCAATTTGAAAATTTTTCCCAAACTTGAGAACCCATCTTCAGTTGTTATAATCCTGGTGTAATGTTTGGGTCTCTGCAAAACCGTCCTTCCATTAAGACTATGGCCAAGTCTTTTAATATTGGAATAGTTGTAACTAATACAATTGCAGGCAATATAACCATATTGGTACTATATATTTATATTTTAATCTTAATTATTTAATTATTATTATGTTATATATATATTTTATTTAAATTTTACATTATATGTAACTTGGGAAAATGAATAAAGTATTCTTACCCGAAACTAGTCGCCTAATAAATTATTTAAGAATGTTAAAGTTCTATTTTATGATATATAATATATTATATATTATATATTTTATATATTATATTGATATAATATTAAATATAATCTATAATATAATAATTAATTATTATGTATAGTAAATATTGAGATAAGAGTAAAGAATTATAGGATGAAATATATAAAGATAAGGCAGATATCGATCTCTGCAGACAAAGACTTTCTGTAAGTATTTTGAACTTATGAATTTGATAAGAAATGAATATATGTTTACCATATATTGGTATGTAAAATTTGCATCATCTTTATAATTTTTTATTTCAATCTGGATGATATGAATTAGTAACTTTGATTATTAAATCAACATAAACGAATATAAGCCTTAAGCACTCAGGTGACTACAGTCTTTAAATTATGCTACACTCAGTAAAGTTAAGATATTGAATAATTAATAGTATATCTTCAAACACGCACCTATACACTTCTTAAATCACAGCATGCATAAAAATTAAACCTACGGAGTCCAAAAATTATCTATAGCAGTGGAATGTAGATCACTTGTGAACTGTCTTGACACTTTCTCGCTTTCTCAACAACATATGTATGATAATTACTATAATATACAGTGAAGAAATCCGGAAGATAATAAAACTACACGAACATACAAACAACTTACGCTTCACTCTGCCGATACACAACCAGCACAGTGGTCCAAGTATTTAGAGTTCTTCGAAAGCAGAATGATACCAATACAAGCTACACTAACCTCTGCCAACACGGCAACCTAAATTACTTGGCGGTACGGTCACCAAACTCCATTATCCGTTACTCGAAACTTCATCTTAGCACCACTTCGCAAGCTACATCCCTCGCAACTCTTAGACTCTTCTTCCTGCTCTCTCTCATATTACATCTTAATTAACGATCTTACCTACCAGCTCAATACCTCACTTAGCCTTTCACTCCTCGCTACTCCACTCAGACATCGTTACGCTTTTTCTACGCAGCATATAACTCTATCACAAGACACGATATCCCCAACACACCTGCCCAATAATTCATTTACCCTAAGGAGCTACATTAAAAAATTATTACCTCATCGAAAGGATCTAGTATGATGCTACCTAAAATGCGTGTGTAGAACTTCCCTTAGATCTTCTCCTTTTCGTCCCCCCGTGCGCCCGGTACCTCCAACCATTAAAACAAATAATATAGCGCCTCAACTCGACATTACTCGTTCCTCCTATCGTAACTACCACCCAGATGCTTATCACCTCAATTTTAGCAGTGGTCTTCAATAGGAATATACCTCAAACCACACTGCCCGGCATCCCCTAAGTCTGCGGCGGAGTGTCCGTGACTTCCTTTACCCTTTGGAGTCCACCCGATACCGCCCATCCTCACATGAAATCAAAGTGGCATGGTAGTGACTCCGAACGTCTTAAAGGTCTCTCCTACTGCAACTTTAGCATTTCCTAATCTCGTCCCCAATATCTAACACCATCCGTAAAACGGATCTAACCCATTAAACGCTCGTACCTAGACTCTCTCTATTTGCTTACACCACGCTAACTCCAAAGTGCTAGTCATGCCGCGGTATGTCTCTACCGAGTTCTCCTTTCTTACTAGCTACCGAACGCATCCACCCCTCCATAACCACCCTTGTCCGCCAGAATCTACCCTCACTGGGACCGTCCTCTCACGGCACTCCTATTCACTGCCCATGACCAGCTGCTGACCTGGACACTGAAGTGCGTTATGTGACGGTGGCTCACCCTTGTGGTCGTGCTGAGGAACGTTTCTTCCTGCTGCGCCTGCCTCACGCCACCGCTCGCACCGGCATTTATACCGAAAAGCCCATGCGCGCTGCGCACTCACCGCCATCTAATGGCATACCAACAGTCAATAGAAGTAACAAATATAATATAATAGAGTTACACAAAAAGATGACCTACAAACAACAGCCGATGACCATATGAAGACTACCTACAGGGAGTCAAATAATACATAATGGAAGTAATAAGATTTAAGAATATGAAAATGCTTTAATTTATTCAAGCATTATAAGATTTCTTTAGTATATAAATCACTTAAAACGATGATACCTAAGAAACATTCGACTACTGCTTTATTGCTTACATCCAGAATTAGTAAGTATTTTAAGAGTTCTTCAAAAAGAAGATAACCTCAAACACCTGTCTAAATTACCTAGGGAGCTCCAAATTATTAATATTGAAAGTGATATTAAGTAAAGTTAAGAATCGCTAATTATTTTTCAACTTTATGGATCTTTGTGAAATATATAACAAGCACGAATATTAAGAATAATAGAACAAAATTAGATATCTAATCTACGAATACTACGCTTTTATTAATCTAAACACCAGAAAATAAGTAAAGTATTATTATAGTTCTTTAACAAGAATAGAAATAGCCTCAAAGCTACCCTGTCCTAAATACCTAGAGAATAGTCCAGATTATATTATTATAAATGACATGACAAACGAATTTAGAATGAAATATGAACTAAAATTAGATAATTTCAACTTAATAGATTTCTTTCATTTAAAACAATTTAAAAATAACGATAATAATATAAACCTAAGGACTTACGTGGCATTTAATATGCTACACCAGTTCCCATAGTAAAAATTCAGAATTCTTCAATAGAAGGATACTCAAACACCTGCCTAAAATTACCTAGGAGTAATCCTAAATATTACATGAAAGTGATTTAGTGGGAATGCTAATTTTTTTTAATAATAACGATGTGTACTTTTAAATGAAATATATATAACAACATAATAAACGAATATAACTAAGCTCGATAATTACGCTTTATATTGCAATACCACCGAATGTAAGTATTTTTAGAGTATACCTCTAAAGAGATTTAACCTCAAACACCTGTACTACTCTAAATATAAAAACCAATAGGAGTACCATAAATATATATATAACATGAATTAAGTGATTTAAAAAGTAATTAATAAATATTTTGAATAAGCTTAATTTTTATTCAACTTTAGAATTTCTTTGTTTAATATAACACTTAAAACGATACACCTAAAGCCTCGGTCACTTAAATGACTTTAAATATTGCATATTACACCCAGAATGTTAAGTATAGGTATTGTTAGAATTTTTACAATAAGAATATAAAGATACCTAAGCATAAACATTTGAACCGTTTCTTGTCTCAGCTCTACACAAACTGGCTGATCTTTGAAAATCCTTTGACTAAATATCTTAATAGGGCTGTTTGATAAATCCATGTATCAGCATTTCTATTATTATAAACAAACGATAATAAAAACTATAGTTTCTATTTATAAGCATCGAGACTTACGCTTAATTTGAGCAATACAGCACTAGAAATGGTAGTTAATGTTAATAGAGTGCTTAACAAAAGAAGATAGCTCAAAACACCTGAACCTAAATTTAAACTAGGAGAGTGATCAATTAAAAATTGAAAATTACATATGAAGTGATTTATAGTAATGAGATGCAATTTTTTCAAACTTTATAGATTTCGTGTATATAACACTTTAATAAACGAAAGTAATATTACCTTAAGCTAACGTACTTACGCTTTATATGCAGAATACACCTAGAAAATGTAAAGTATATATTATTAGTAAGTAAATTCTATCAAGAAAGATACCATTTCAATAAACTAATTGTCAATAAAGTAAACTAATAATTTACATAAGTAAGTCTTTAAAATTATTACATGAAAGTGCATTAGTATGAATGCTAATTTTTACGAACTTTAGAAATTTCTTTGTATATAAATAAAAAAAAAAAGAAAAAAGATATAGAATAAGTTGTAAGAAGACACTAAAAAAAATGGATCCAAAACCTGACTAGTAACTGCATATATTGCACACAAAAATAGTATAAGTATTTAGAGTTCTGTAAAGAAATACTCAATACACCACATGCGCAATAAATACCTAGGTAAAGTCTCAAATATTATATTACATGAATAGTAGAGAATTAAGTATTGAATGCTTTAATATAAAAAATATTTATATTCAAAACAGTAAATTTTCTGTAGATTTCTTTGTTAAAAACACTTAAAACGATATATCTAAATTCGACTACACTACGACTACGCTTTATTGCTATAATACACCAGAATTGGTAAGTAAAAATTATTAAAGAGTTCTTCATAAAGCAAAGATACTCAAATAAACACCTTGTACTAAATTACCTAGGAGTACCAAAAATAAATAATTATATGAGAAAAAGTGATTTTACAAATGAAAAGCTAAATTTGTATTCTCACAATTAGACTATTTAGTTTATATAAACACCTTAATAACGAAAATATGAAATACACTAGCAAACGAATAAACAAGCTTTTATTGCTAACACGCAGGAATGTAAGTATTTTAGAGATTCTTCAAGAGAAGAATACGCATCAAAGCACCTGCCTGTATAAATAATTACCTTAATAGGAAGTCCAGTAATAATATTAGTATTACATGAAATGATTAACTTAGTGAGAATGTAAAATGCTAATTTTTTCAACTTTGAATATTCTTAAGATAATAATAATATTATAAACACTGAAAAACAGATAGATAATTATAACACTTAAAACGATAACCTAAGCTCGACTACGCCTTATGCTACAAACAGAAAATGTAAGTATTATTTAGGAAGGTATCTATCAATGAGATACTCTAAATAACACCTGCAAACTAAATTACCAAGGAGTCCAAATTGTTACATAATTGCAGAGAAATGAGTGGATAAGATTAAGTTATGAATAAAAATTAATTTTATCAACTTAAGAATTAATTTTCTTTGTTATAACACTTAAAACGATAAGAAGTAGAATGAGAAGAGCCTAGCGCGACTGTGAACAGAACTTATTATGCTCCAGGTACCTCAGCCACATTCAAATACTCTTATAGAGTCTCTCTATATAACACTAGAGAAGATAACCCTCAATCACCTGAAACTGGCTGAATATGGTTTGGTACGGCGGTAGGATGTCCAAATGTATTATATGAAAGTGATTTAATATGAATGCTAAAATTTTCAATCTTTAGATTTCTTTGTATATAACACTTAAACGAGGATATGCATAAAGCTCGACAAATAAACCGAAGTAAAAATGGACTTAAATAATTGAATAGCTAACACCCAGAGAATTGTAAGTATAAATATTGTAGAAGATATACGAATACAGAGAGTACCGCATAACCTTGCACACACAACAACATGGCAGCACCACTGACAATAGCACTAGAAGAGGCCAAATAAAAGCCGTAGTTACATGCAAGAAGATCGAAATCCAGTAAAGGTATGAAATGAGAGCTGAAATGTTAAAATCAAAACTTTAATTCTTTGGTGTGAATATAAAGACACGTTAAAACGAATAGACCTAAGCTCGACTACGCTTTATTGCACACCAGAATTCTGTAGAGATGCACATTTCCTAGCGAGATGTGTCCAAAAGAGTAAGAATACCGTCAGAACACAATTGGCAGCTAAGATTACGCTAACTAAGGAGAGTTGGCCTTCTCGGAGAATTATGTACAAGAAATGAAAAGAGGTAGATTGTAGGTGGAGACGAATTGAGCTAAATTTTTTCATCTTTAGATTGTCTACAGTGTATTGTAAAATTATAAGTACATCTTTAAAAATAAAAAAAACAAAAGATGATATATCAAGCATCGGACTACAGTAATTTAACTCTAGACTACAACCAGTAGTATTGGCAATAAAGATATCATACAGAAGATGGGCTGTCGAAGAAAAGATGGAACCTTCAAAACAGCAACTGCGCAGGTATGAATTAAACGCAATAAGAAGGAAATCCAAGAATAAGGATCATTAGCCATGAAAGTTGAGTTTACTAAGCATCGAGTGAATGGCTGATATGTTTATTCACTCTCTAGATAATATCCTTTGGTATAGGCCACAAAGCCGCAACACGAAGAAAAGTCATAAACACTCATAGCCGAACCTCACGGCTTTATTTGCCTCACAAACCAGAATAGGAGAGAGAGAAAATTTTGAGAGTTCTTCAAGAGAAAGAGAGAATGACCTCAAACCGACCTTGCCTAAAGAAATTAAAACATAGGGAAGTGTACACAAGAAAAAAATTAATTACGAAAATGAAAAGTGAGAGAATTTAAGTGAATGTGAAATGAACTAAATAAGAATTCAACTTAGATTTCTTTGTGAGTATAACACAGTGAAAACGAGGAATAATAGCTAGAGGAATCGACGGTTAGTCGTACTATATGGCGGTCACACCAGAATGTAAGTATAATTCAGTAAGTTTGCTTAACAAAGAAACCCGATGACCTTCCAAACCATACCTAAGACCTCAACGCATTTGAGTGCTCTTAGGAGGAACCAGGCAATTACACCTCCGAGAACAGAACCGATAAGAATATACATAGTCCACTGACATAGAAATGATTTGGTCAACTGTCCCGGTAGCAGTTTCTTTGTTCACTAATCACTAAAACGAGGCGGGCTAATATAGCGTAAGAAGATCGACGCTAGCGCGTTGTTATTGCTTGACGACGCCCACGAGATGTAAGTATTTTAAGAATGTTCTTCAGAACGGACAACTACCGATGTCAAACGCTACCTGCTAAATCTACCGAGGAGTCCAGATTAAAATTATACAAAAACGATCGGAGAATGAATTTAGATGATGATACATGCCTAATGAAATTGTTCATACTTTAGAGATTATTCTTATACGGTTGTAACACTTTAAAAACGCATATACAAAGAAGAAGAAGCAATCGACGGACCGCTATGACATACACCAGATGTAAAATATGTTTAAAGTCTCTTCAAAAAGAAAAGACTACCTGCCAAAGGACACGACGCATGCCTTATAATGATACCATGGACGTTCACCAAAATTGTTAACTAACAAAAAGTCAGAAAAGTGATTTGAGTAATTGAACATGGCATTAACCAAAAGTTATATCACCCTTAATGCTCAGAAGTCGTTCTTATTCGTAAGGGAAGTGAATGGAGACATCGTCCTAAACGAAAACGCAAACATTATACCTTGAAGCCCTGACATACGCCGTTCATGCTCATGCAGCGCCCAAAAAGATAAAGTCAAGTTTATTAGAGTTCTTCAAGGAATAATATACCAATCGAAAGCAACCAATACGGTCGTTAACAAGGTTTCCTACCTAGAGTCCGCAATGTGAATTATGTTGGATGGCGAAGATGTGTAAATTTAGCTAATAATTTTTCAATCTTTAGGAAATTTCTTGTTATATGAACACGACTTAAACTAGATATATCTAATTTACTCGACTTACGCTTTATAATGCTATAAACACCAGAAATACTAATGTAATTTTAAGAGTTCTAATCATTATAACAAGAATATACCTCAAACACCAGCCTTAAAATTTACCTAGGAGTCCATGAATTTATTAAACATAGAAAAAGTGATTTTAGAATTGAATGCGAGAATTTTAATTCTAAAACTTTTGAGATTTCTTTTGTAAAATATAAAAACTTAAAACGAATAACAAAGATAAATTCTCTATTTCCAATAATTAGGTTTAAAAGGTCCCATATCCCATAGAAAAATGATTCATACTTTCTAATTCTGCCTTATTCGGTAAAGGCATAGTACATAGAAAAATATCTATACTATGTTCAGGGTGATTTATATTGATTGAATTCGCTGATTAGGATTGATTGAATCCACTTGGTCTAAAACGGAAGTAATTAACCTAAGCTCGCGTACTAACGCTTTAGTGCACACAGAATGTAAGTTAATTTTAGAATTCTTACAAGAAGATACCTCAAAAACTCTTTGGAAAGATATAAAGATAAATTACCTTTCAATCATTTACATGAAAGGAAGAGTCCAAATATTACATTAAAGGATGATATGTTTAATTGCGCTAATTTTTTTCATACTTTAAAAAATTTCTTGATATATATAATCAAGTTTCATAATAAATGATATGATAATATTTCCATAATAAAAGCTCGAACTACGATCTTTATTGCTACACTAAACCGAATGTAGTAAAGGATAGTTTTATGAAGTAATCCTCAAAGTGAAGATACCTAACAAACAACCTGCACTAATGAAGAAATTACTGATAGGAGTACGACAAATAATATATTATCATATGAAAGTGAAGTCTAATGGATAGCACACATCGACTAACTCTTCCTCCTCACACTTAGATTTAACTTGTTGTCGGGAACGGGCGCATGAACATAATACAACCTGTTAAAACGATGTACACCAAATAAGCTCGACTCATAGCTTTCCATTAGAGACGTACAGCCAGAACAGTGTAAAGATGTATGTGGTTAAAGAACAGATTCGTCTAACAAACGAAGAGTACAACTTCCAAACACTGCTGCGGCTGAAGATTAGCCATAGGAGTTAACGCAAAATAAAGTAGTGAGTTGAGCAGTGAAAGTGAGGGTATTAAGTATGAGTAAAATGGCGTTAGATTGTTTCTAAGACTATAGTATAATAATCTGTTTTGTGTGGTATGAAGCACTTTAAGAATAAAACCGAGGAAGATAATACCTAGACTCGACTTATCGCTTGTGTTTATTGCTACGACCTAGAAATGTAAGTTATTTTAGAAGGTTTTGCAAGAAACCTATACCTCAGAAGCGACCCTGCGGGCGGAATATTATCCATAAGGGAGGTCGCGAAAAATTCACTGAGGTCGTGGTATTGCGAAAGACCGTGAACCATTTAGTACGATATTGTGCTAATTTTTTCAACGGTTTAGTAATATTCGTTTTATTTGATAACATGCTCGGCACTTAATAAACAAAAAGCACCCCTCGCCAGATTTATCTGGACAACTTTTTCTCTGTGGGAAAATCAGGAAGCGAACTCCACGCGACACCAGACTCCAAACTGCAGTCCTACACGCTATGAATGAAATACAAACGCCCTCCTCCGAGAGCTTCTTCAAACACCGAATCCGGGGACTACCTTCACAAACGACCCCTGAGTGGCCATAAAATTAAACCAAATAGGAGTCTAACAGATTATTACGTAAATATAAAGTAGTAGTAATTATAGTATGAAAAAATTGACTAAGAATTTTATTTCAAAGCTTAAGATTTCGTTTGTAAGTAATATAACAAACCTTAAAAATTAACGATTAATCAATACCTAAGCTCGAGCTGACGTCATTTGATTGCTATACACCAGAAATTTATAGGATATTATTTAGTAATTCTATCAAAGAAGAATACCTCTAAAAGCACCCTATGTTCAGTAAAATTAACCTAGTAGAGTTCCAAGAACATTATTACATGAAAGTGTAAATTTAGTTATGCATGCAAATATTTTTCCTAAAAAAACTTAATATTAGATTATTTCTTTGTTATAAATTTTATAAACACTTAAACGAAAGAAAATTCACTCAAACCCACTACACACGACCTACGACCAATACACCACGACTAAATCATTAGACCATACAAACACCCACGCACACTGCTGAACCAAAAGGATGGCAGCAAACTTCTTTCAGGGAAGCACATACCGAACATACACTGCTAACAACACCTCGAACCTCCACACCATTACCTAGGAGTCCCACCGATCTATTATTACCAAGATAGGAGTGACTTTAGTAATCGAATGCCTCAAGTCTTTTTCACCACTTTAGCCAGGTTTTCTTTGTGCTTATAACACTATAACACCAGCGACCACCCGGCCATAAACATAAAAAAATGACAACATCACAACCTCTCGCCCACTAACGACCCAATTTATTTGCTACACACGATAGTAACGTATTTCTCGAGTGCTTCTGCACCAGAACGGATTACTGGGCTCAACACCCACACCTCATGCTAAAGGTACCCGAAATAGGAGTCCAGCAATTGATGTAATCAATAGAATAAAGATCCTTAAGAATGGTAAATACAGAACTAGAACTTTAATATTTCGATACTTTCAGACCCTTTCGGTTTGTGTGTAAACACCCTTAAAAAACGATAATATCGAAAAGACTCGTTAAACTAAAACGCTATATATTTAAGACATACAACAAACCACAGAAAAAATAGTATAAGTTAAATAAATTTAGAAGATAATAAAAATAATAAAGATAAAGATACCTCAACCACATGCCTAAAATACCTAGGTAAAGTTCCAAAAATTAAGACAAAATAACATGAAAGTGATTGTTAAGTATGAATGCCTTAAATTATTTTACAACTTTAGATTTGCTTGAGTTAATGAAAAAAATATTAACACTTTAAAAGAGAATATTAAAATTTTAATTTACCTACAGTACATACGACTTGAATTTATGCTACACCAAAATGTATAGCAATATTGTTTAAGTAAGTAATCTTCATAGAGAAGAAAAGAATGACCTCAAAACACCTGTCTAATAATTAGCCTAGGAGTCCAAAAATATATTATAATGTAAAGTGTAAAAAAAAATAAAAAATTGAAAGTATTGAGAATGCTGAATTTTCTTTCAAACTTTAGATTATTCTTTGTTAGAAACAGCCATATAAACGATATAAAGATACATAGGAATAACTCAACAGGGAAAGACTACCGAAACTTTAAAATTGCATACACAACAGAATGAAAGTAAAAAAGAAGAGATATTAGATAGGAGGTTCTGAAATCAAAGAAGATACCTCAAAACAAACCTGGCCTAAATTACCTGAGAGAGAGTCAGATTAATTACAGAATAGAGAAAGTGATTTTAGAATGGGAAGATTGCGTAAGATTTTCTTCAGAAGAACTGTAGATGGAGAAGATTACGTTTGTGTATAACATCTTAAAACCGATATATCTAAGCTCGACTACGCTTTATTCTACACCAGAATGTAAGTATTTTTTAGAGTTCTTCAAAGAAGATACCTCAAACACTTGTCCTAATTACCTAGGAGTCCAAATTTATTACATGAAAGTGATTAAGTATGAATGCTAATTCTTTTCAACTTTAGATTGCGTTTTAATGAGAAACCATATAGGGGGTTACACATATAGAAACAGTCGTAAACGCCGAAAGACCTATAATTAAGCTCAGACTAAACGGGAGAGACATTTATATAGAGACAACACTAGAAGGAAGAATTATAATAGAATATTGTAGTAAGAGTATGAATAATCAGGTTAAACGACAAGAAATAGGCAATCACAACACGCTGCACTAAAATACCCATAGGAAGTGCCAAAATGTGATGTACATGATAAGAAATTTAGTACCTGCGAAAATGCTGAAGAAATTTAGCAGACTGTGTAGATGTACATCTTGTAAATCAAGATCACTTAGAAAAGCGAAACACACCATAAAAAGCACATCGCACTACGCGCAAGCAGAATTATTGCATAAACACACAGGGAAAGTATGGTGAAGTTAGTTTATGAGAGGTCGATTTCAAAAGAAAGATACCTCAAAACACACAACTGTCTTAAGAAAGTAGCCAAATAGAGAGGATTACCAAATTGACGTATTAATAATAGAGCCTGCAGATAGTTGAAGTATTCGAATTGCAAGTATATTTTAATTCAACTGATTAGAGATTGCGTGTGTGGATACCGAAATAACACCACGAACCAACGGCGCTTTTAAACACGAAACAAACAATATACCTAAGCCAACGAATACCACGCCTTAATTCCGCAACCACCAAGAATGGTAAACAAGTAGCTGTGTTCAGAGATTCTTCAAAGAGAGTATACCTAGCAAAGGAAACAACCGCCTAAAATACCTCAGTGAGTCCAGGATTTATTGAACATGAGAAAAAAAAAAGTGATTTACGGAGTGAATATGCTAATTTTTTCAACGTTAGATATCTTTGTTGAATTATTCATTAAGGAAAACATGAAAAAAAGATTATACCTAATCTGCGGAGACTACGCTTAATTCCTACACCAGAATGTAAGTGTTTTTGAGGTTGCTCTTTTCAAATGAGAAAAGAAGTTCCTCAAAAACACTAGCCTAAATTACCAAGGAGGTCCAAATTGTTACATAATAAAGTAGAGAAATTTAGCATGAATTAAATACATAATAAGACTACAAATTTATTTCTTTTAATATAAACACTCTGTGCGGAACTTGGGTGTAATAAAATTCGACTCTGATTCTCTTTCAAATTTCGGCTATTAAAAATCATTCAAATCCAATACCAGTTATTTCAACCCCAATTCCGATTCTGGTTCAAATCCACCCAGAATTTACCAATTCCACAATTTCAGGCAGATTTTTATTCCGCAACCTTTGTTATAACAATGCCTATAAATTAATATTGGGGTATTTAGGCCCTATTCATCAAATCTGGCTTTTACTATCACCTCTCGGTGTGCTAAACAGCTAGAGCACAGCCATGACAATGATCCTTAAGGATGATTGGCAAAAAAAAAAAAAAAATGGTAATACATTGAAATAACAAATCCTTCAAAGATATCAACATAGGTTGGTTGACAAACAAGTGCGGTGTGTCACACACAATTTCGGTGTCAAGGTAAAGTGGTGTTGTTAAAATGTATAAAAGCAGTGTGAATTGCAAAAGAGAGGTGGTGTGGAAAATTGCGCGCTCAGCCAACCCCAATATTAACACGGGTTTACATTTCAAACTAAGTCTTATTATTATTATTATTATTATTATTATTATTATTATTAAATAAAATATCCATATACTGACTGATAAATGCTATAATTAAAATTTAATATTTAATTATTATTAATTATAATTAATTTAAAATTAAATAATAATAATAATAATAATAATAATAATAATAATAATAATAATAATAATAATAAATAATAAATAAATAAATAAATAACGGTCCCTTACCTTAAGATCCTAAGAGTCTTCAAACAAGAAAGTTTTATATTTTCATTGCTCGTTGGTGACAAATTTTTTATAACAATTTTCCAAAGCCTTCCATACAAATCTTGGCTCAAGTCAGTAGGACTAATCTGACCTTCATTCTGCGACAAGCAAATCAAATCAAAAAATACTTTATTCTCTCAATGATATTTATTACACAACACTTATCATTAAAAAAAAGAGTAATTTAATATATATATAAAAAAAATACATTGACGAGAAATGGACTTCTGAAGAGACGTTTTCGTCCTTTGAGGCCATGTTTCATAATCAATTTTATATTTAAGTACAGAAATCATAAATTAAATCAGTTTATATAATATTAAATAATCCTAACACTAACAAGCTAGTCGATATTCTTAATAATAATAATAATAATAATAATAATAATAATAATAATAACTAATAATAGTAATAACAATGATGATAACATTAGTAAAAATATAAATCTAATGAAAAAAAAATAATAACGATAACAATCCTAATACTGCCACTTCTACTACTACTATTAATATAATTGTAAAAGTAGCTAATAATAATAATAATAATAATAATAATAATAATAATAATAATAATAATAATAATAATATTTACAATGATGATTAATAATACAAACAATATTAATACTGCATAATACAATAATAATAATAATAATAATAATAATAATAATAATAATACCATTAACTAGAAAAAGAAAAAGAAGAGAAGAAAATGAAGAAAAAAAAAAAAGAAAAAGAAAAAAAAGAAAAAAAAAAAAAAAAAAAAAAAAAAAGAAAAAAAAAAAAGAAAAGAAAAAGGACAACAACAACAACAACATAACACCATTAAGAATCTGTACTAGTGATGGACATGACATCCGCATTTGCGGAACATCCGCACCTAAATTGACATCCGCATCCTCACTTAACTACACATCTGCATCCTCTTTTGAAAAATGAGGATGTTTCTACATTTGACTAAATGCACATAAAATAAATATTATTGCTATCTTATCATGGAGTTTATTTGATCAGATGTATTTCTTAAATTCTGATTTCCGTGATATATATAAAGATATAGCAAGAGAACTTTAGATGATGATATGTTATGCTATATATATATATATATATATTTCATATGTACATGTCATGTCCATCACTATATATATATATATATATATATATATATATTACTTTAAGTTGCTTACAGACCCGCAACGTAAACTATTGACATAAGGATACCCCTAAAATGCTGTTGAACCTATTTTTTATTTAACTATTAAACACAAAAATTTCTTTAAAAAATGTGCCGTTTCAAATTTTAAAGCAGCTGATTGTTCTTGTTATGGACCATAATTTTTTTTCTATTTTTAGGACCGTTTATTCAAACAAAAATATGGACTTCCCATGGGATCACCTTTATCCCTCACCATGAGCAACCTTTTCATGGAGTTTTCTGAGCAGAAGTTAACTTTTCAACATCACACATACAGGAATATCTTTTGGAGAAGTAATGTCGACGACGTTTTTGCAGTAATTCCCAGCCATCTCGATCCCCACTCTCTCTTGGAGCACTTAAACAGCCAGGTCCAGTCCATAAAGTTTACGATGGAGTTTTCACAAGGTTGCTCCTTGCCCTTCTTGGATGTTCTTGTTCATGTGGAAGATGATGGGCGAGTCATCACTGACATCTACCGTAAACCCACACATATTGAC
The DNA here is from genome assembly GCA_015478945.1 of Trachelipus rathkii. NCBI lineage: Eukaryota > Metazoa > Arthropoda > Malacostraca > Isopoda > Trachelipodidae > Trachelipus > Trachelipus rathkii. Next base: position 7,570 of record JABUQX010133514.1, on the reverse strand, counting down.
GCTTACACAAATTGGTATTCGGCACATGCCCTTTCAACTAAGATTGGAGTATTGGTATCGCAGATTTTGAGGGCCTATAGGATTTGTAGCCCTGTCAGGATTGAGGAACAACTGAAAACGATCCGAGAGACTTTTGTTAATCTACACTATCCTCTTCATATTTTTTATAAGGCCCAGGGCCAGGAGGACTTTGTACCAGGGACAAGAAGATCCTCTCACAGGACGCATTTATTTGAATATCCCCACTGACAACCACAATATCTATAAAAAGTTACTCCCAGAACAAGTGGCTCCTGTCAAGAATGTCGTCAAATTGAAGGGACTATTACAACAGCAACCAAAACCACCTTCCACTCAGGCTCAACCCGTCCCGTGTGTTTACAACATAGAATGTAGTCAGTGTCATTTTTACCTATATCGGTGAGACGGTGGATCTGAAGAGAAGAATTTATCAACATAAAAGGGATTTATCAATGGAAAACCTGAACTCAGCTTTAGTTAAACACAGGACTCTCTTCAACCATGCCATTGATACCAGTCGACATAGGGTTCTACAAAACAACAACAATACATCATCTCGTAAGTTTACGGAAAGTTTCTGTATTTATATCTGCAGGAACCGAGTCATGAACAATTTGGAAGGGGAAGTAAAATTTGATCATATCACGAATAATAGTATACTACTGACGGACAAAAAAAATGGCAAGTCTTGTTAGAAAAGACAATCGAGTCAACCAACTTAAATTCTACCTGCCGACTGACTTCACATTTCCGGAATTCTTGTTTCTACTTACTAAGAGAATTGAACAAAGTGCTATAAATGCACAGAAAAGCTTCTTCATTTTAACTGATTTTAGAATGTTACTTTGTAATGTTCAATTTTATAGATTTTTGTGTTTACAGTTAAAATGAAAAATAGGTTTAGAACAGCATTTGGGTCTCCTGTGGACCAGAGGAATTACTATATATATACAGTATATATAAGGTTATGATATATGTTAGTTAAATATTTGGTGGGTGATTGTTGAGGTATATATATATATATAAGGTTGCTATTATATATAGTTATATATATACATACATATGGTTATTGGTTATAAATGTATATATATTAAGGTTGGTTATATGTACCCGGCATATAATAGTTATATATATTGGGAAAGAAAGCAAATAGACTTAAATATGTTGCTGGTTTTATATGACTTTATAGATGTGTTTAAACATGGATTAAATTTTTATATATATATATATAATATATATATATATAATTTTTAATTCAAACTTCAAAGAGTAAACATCCGCATCCTCATCTACTTTAAGATCCGCATCCGCATCCTCATCTTTAAGATCCGCAAACAGTTAAATTTTGACAATTGGATAGTTAAATCCAGAAAAAGGGAAAAAATAAATACAAGGAAACAGACAGTTATACTAATTCTACACACAATAATAATAATAATAATAATAATAATAAATAATAATAATAATAATAATAATAATACATACACATAATAATAATAAACCTTACTCTTCTATTGAACTCATTTAAAAGTTTTAAGACATCATCTTGACTTCCAGCCTCTAATAGTTTCATAACACTTCCCTCCATTGTAAATCTATGAAAATAAAATATAAAAATTAAAATTGTCAAAATTTAAATAAAAACTTGGAAATAATTTACATCATATATGTTCAAAATGAAATTTTTTTTTAATTTAATTTCCAATAATTAACAAAGTTATGGGTGTGGTTGGAGCAAAAGATTTTTTTTGGGTTAGAGGAGCCAAAGCCAGAATAGGTGCAAATTTTTTTTGGGGGGGATGGGGTCAAAGATGGAGATGGAGTAAAGGGGTTCAGAGTCAGAGCAATATAACTTTGAAATGATGGATCCAGAATCATAGCCAGAGCAAGGTATTTTAATAAGGAGCTGGCAGTTACCTAAGGAACCTACACACATCCAAGCCTACACACACCTTAACCAATTATTGAACACACTTGATTTATGCTTCACCACTACTACTCCTCATCACAAACACACCATTTTCCATCCTATTCATAACTCTGACCACAATATTGTGACTTTTAATTAATTATAACATTTTCTCTTCAGCAGCTCCACCATGCCCTAAACGTATTTTTTGGCACTTTTTTCTGGCCTGTTGGATGGGGCATTGAGTCGCATCTTTGCTAGCTACTCTAGGAGTGAATCCTGTTTTAATTCTGTCAATGCTTCAGCCTCTGCTGAAAAGGTGGGGGCAGTGATTGTTGATGATATGAACAGGTTCATTTCATCCTCAACTAACTCATTTTCTCCTCAAATTCCATGGTTCAATGGTACCTGTTTGTGTGCTCTTCAGGAGAGAGACAATGCTTATGGGACATGGAAAAACTCATTCTCCTATCACCTTTGCTTTCATTCAGCTCAGAATAATTGTATAGATATTATTAGAAGGCTAAGCATGCTTTCATTAAACAAAAGTGCACTGACCTCCTTGGTTTCCCAACAGATAAAAATTTCAAAAATATCTAACAACTTCTGTAAATCTGCCTTTTCTCCTCTTATTCGATCTGATGTATCTGTAACTAACACTCCTATTGAAAAGGCTAACCTCCTTGGCCTCCTTTTTTCTTCTAATTCCACCCTAGACGATTCTGGCATCCTTATTCCTATCAGGTGTCCCATGTCTCTATTTGTAATTTCTTATGATCAAGTTCATGGGTTCCTGAGATCTATGAATGCCAGGAAGGCTGGTGGCCCGGATGGCACCCCTTCTTGTTTTTTGAGAGTGTGCTACGAGTTGGTTCCTGTCTTCATTCAACTCTACTCGCTATGCCTTAAAACTAATACCTTTCTTCAATGCTGGAAGTGTGCATATGTTCAGCTCATCCTGAACAAGGGTAGGCCACTCTGATCCTTCCAACTACTGTCCTATAGCTCTCACATATTCTGTCTAAAATCTTTGAAACTCTCAATTCCAAGTTCACCTATAATCTCATTGACTTCTTTTTGATCACCAGCATGGCATTCGACATTCGAGGTAAACTGGTCACATATTTTCCTACTTCACTAATTTATGGTCTTCTACCCTTAGGGACTATGGAGTCTTGTGTGGTGGTGCTTGACATGTCCAGAGCTTTTGACCAGGTACAGCATTCATCATTATACTCTAAGCTCCATTCCTTTGGGTTTCCTCCTCCTCTATGCTTACCCTTGTCTAGTTTTCTTTCAGAGTGGTGGTAACCTGTATATAAATATATATATATATATATATATATATATATATATATATATATATATATATATATATATATATATATATATATATATATATATATATATATATATATATATATATATATATATATATATATATATAAATAAATTACCATCTCCACAGCCCCACTTTCATAGATTAATAAACTCAATCAAATTATTCAAAATATATAAAATATTATATCTAAAATAACTACAACTAATAATAATAATAATAATAATAATAATAATAATAATAATAATAATAATAATAATAATAATAATAATAATAGTCACATTAACATTCCTTAGTAATTTTCAAATATACAACTAAAATTTAGGAATAATAAATCACATTTGGAAATGGTAGTAGGATAAATATAAAGGAATACATAAACATGTAAGATTTCAAATATCCACAAATTTGAATGTAGCTGCAGATGCCTGATATAAAAAAGTTATATATGCATGGAGTATGAAGATGTTTTATAAACAGAGGATTACATAGGTGCAAATATATATATATATATATATATATATATATATATTTTTATATATATATATATATATATATATATATATATATATATATATATATATATATGCTATATATATATATATATATATATATATATATATATATATATATATGAGTAATTTTGGCCGGAGGCAGGAGAATGAAAATTTTAATTCTGGCCAGAGGCCGGAGTCTCCGGCTGGAGAATGAAATTTCCATTTATCTTACCTTCTATATATATATATATATATATATATATATATATATATATATATATATATATATATATATATATATATATATATATATATATATATATATATATATATATATATATATATATATATATATATATATATAATATTATTTTTATTTTTATAGATTTTATCTAAAAATATTAAGAAAATATTTTCATTCTGGATATTATGTCTTCTCTAGTGTGTGTAGGATTACTTTAAGATTAAAGTAAGCGATAAAGCTGAAGCTGTCTTTTGTGTGCGCTACTGGGAATACATTACTATGAAGAGGAAAGAAAGATTCAAAATATTATAGCACAATACCTTTACTGGATCATTTTGAAAAGAAACATAAAACCACAAATTTGAAGATAAAGAAATATCTGAATCTTCAATAGGAAAAGTGGCCGAAAAAAGAAAACATGATATCACAGACACAGCAGATGATTATCCATGTCCATCCATATCATCAACTTCTACCTCTATTAAAAAAAGATTTCTTCAGTCTACACTGTTTAAAATAGCTGAGAAAAAGATTTGGGACGTTAATGATAGAAAAATCACAAATCATTTCAAAATTGAAGAAATGATTGTTGTGGACAATCTGCCATTTTCTTTTATAGAAGACATTGGATTTAAGAGATTAATAAATCACGTATGTCCCACAATATAATATTCCATCAGGTACTTTTCAGAAGAGATTATCCCAACTATATATAAAAGGGTAAAGAACAAAATAACACCAGCTGCAAGAAATTCAAGCAATATCATTAACATCAGATATTTGGACTTGGTCATATAACAATGAAAGCTTTATAAGTATGTCAGGGCATTGGATTGATAAAGATTTTCAAAGGAAGAGTGGAACATTACAAATGAGTAGTTTTAGTGTTTCTCATTCAGCAGAAAATATGTCTAAAAAGTGAGGGAATACTTAAGAGCTGGGATTTAAAAACAGAAAATATTCATGTTGTCCTAACAGATAATGCACCAAACATTACAAAAGGTATGAGAGCGACAGGTGTTATAAATGAGACATGTTTTATTCATTCCTTAAAGCTAGTAATGCATGATGCTATATTTTCTCAAAAATCAATTAAAGATTTAATTACTTTATGTAGGAAAATTGTGGGTCATTTTAGTAGATCACCAATTGCTACAACTAAGTTAACTAAAATTCAAAAATCTCAAAATTTGCCAATACACAAGCTTATCCAAGATGTGAAAACAAGATGGAATTCATCAGATTATATGCTGCAAAGGATCATAGAGCAAAAAATTGCAATTTCTATATATTCTTCAAATTCGGAAAACAATCTAGATATCTTAAATGCAAATCACTGGAAGCTAATGGAGAATATAATTAGATTGCTACAGCCATTTGAAGAATTAACTAAAAGAGCGAGTGATGATGATGTAGTTTTATCTTTTGTAATACCTGCAGTTAATGCATTGCAAAAATATTTAGCCAAAAACTTGGAAGGATAGTGGTGTAAAACTATGAAGATGAACTTTTAAATTCTGTTACTGGACGTTTTAGTACCATTAAAGAGAAGAAACTTTATGTACTTGCAACAGTCCTAAATCCACAATACAAATTAGCTCCCTTTGATATTATTGATCAGAATAAAATAAAATTTATGCTCAAAGAAGAAGTAAAACTTTTCATAAAAGATAAAGAAAATATTACATTAGGTTCAGATTCTGATGAACAAAAATGATGATCAAAATGATCCGTCTCATACAGATTCACATGAAGAATCTGAAATGAAACAGCAGGATAAAGAAACACATTCAATTTTCTGGAAGTGATTTGATGACATGCTACAAGAAAAATCGTCAGAAGAAAATGAAGAATATTCAGATACAATCAAACCAAGTGGAACTGATCAAAGGAGAAAAAAGTTAAAATGCAAACATAGAAGCAGCAGTGAGAAAAAAACAACATGAATTAGAAAATACTATTCAAACTACTGTGGATAAATATTTTGCAGCACCACTTATGGAATGAAAATCGGATGCTGATCCATTGTTATGGTGGAAAGAAAGAAAAAGCTCTTTATCCTGATTGCATCTTACCTGAATTAGCTAGGAAATATCTCTCTGCTCCACCTTCAAGTGTATTTAGCGAGAAAATGTTTAGCCAAGCAGGAAATATTTATACAAGTAAGGAATCGTCTTTCTCCAACACTAGCTGATCAGCTCCTGTTTATTCATCATAATTCAAGAGCATTTGATTTTAAATATTAGAGAATGGTTACCTAAATAGCAATGCATAAGCTATTTAACTTTCCTTTCACTGACTTTGTGTTTAACAATATAATTTCATTTTCTCAAAAAAATTCTATTGTGATACTCTATACAGTATCAATAGCAGCTGGTACATGCACTTTATAATATATATATATATATATATATATATATATATATATATATATATATATATATATATATATATATATATATATATATATAAAAAAAAAAATATATATATATATATATATATATATATATATATATATATATATATATATATATATATATATATATATATATATATATATAGCGTCAGGCGGGGTGACCAGGCCCGCCTCTTTAGGAGGGGTGATTCGGTCCACTCTAAATAAAATAAAAAATAATAAAAAAAAAAAAATTTTTCGCTCATTTTATAGCCACCACGGAATAACAAAAAGTTTTATTTAAATCTTATTTAATTCTAGAAAGTTTTTATATTTTAAAAATGTTAGAATTAGAATTACAAAATTTCCTTCAATAGAACTTCACTTTTGAAAAATGTGATTTTTAACCGTTATAAAATGAAAAATTGTGGATCGATTTTAATTATTTTTTCAGTGGATACACTCGAGTATGTTAGCTTTAAACTGGCAAAGTAAATTTTTGATCCAAGCAGTATTAGTGGCAAAAAAACGGGGCCTAACTTGGTCCGATTCACCCGCCGTAAAAATTGAGGGGGGGGGGCTCGGACCACCATTGTTTTTCGTATTATTATTGACATTTTTATTACGTATAATTAATTTAAATGTAATAAAAAGTTACTTATATTAAGTGAAAATTTTTAAAAAAATGAAATTTTAATAAAAAAAACGAGTTCAAAAAAGTGTCAAAATTTTTGGGCGGAGAGGGTGAATCGGACCACCTTATTTATATTTGTATTTTATTTATCATTATTGACATTTTTATTGCTTATTACGAATTTTAATATGATAAATAATTATTATATTAAGTAAAAATTAAAATATAAAATTGAAATTATACGTAAAAGGCAATTTAAACAGATGGTCCGGTCACCCCTCAATGGTGGTCCGCTTCACCCCTCCACGGTCAGGCTGACTCGGCATTATTCAAACTTTAATAAAACTTTTATTATTAAATTACATTATTATTTTTGTGTGCTTATGACCGACTATAGGGCCGTGATTTACACAAAAAAAAATTTCCAAAAGTGCATTAGGGAGAGGCGGGAGACAAATATATACCTAAAGTGGTCCGCTTCACCCCCCGCCCGACTATATATATATATATATATATATATATATATATATG
>JABUQX010133513.1:0-24713 GCA_015478945.1 Trachelipus rathkii | reverse complement strand
CGGTATTCCGCCGGATTCAATCAGTTGTTTAACCGTTTCGCATTTATCGTGAAACGCTTTTTCGCGTTTACCACTTCATACTGAGATCTATATGAACGTCCGGAAGGCCAGTGGCCCAGATGGCATTCCTCCTCGTGTTTTGAGGGGTGTGCTTCTGAGCTGGCGCCTGTCCTCGTTCAACTCTACTCCCTATGCCTTAACACTAATACTTTTACTCGGTTATGTAAACGCACATATGTTCAACCAATCCCAAAAAGGTTGACGCTCCGATCCTTCTAACTATCCTGACCCTATTGCCTTAACGTATTCCATCTAAAGTCTTTGACTCTCGCTTAACTCTCATTTCCTCGATCACATAGAATCTCATTCCCAACTTTTTCAGATCGTCGTTATGGCTTTCGACGTTCGAGATCAACTGGAGATATACTTTCCTATCTCACTGATGTAGGTTCTGCCCTTAAAGACTATGTGGAGTCTTGTGTGGTAGCGCTTTGACATATCTAAAGCTTACGACAGGAAAAGAACATGGCATGTCACGCTACTCTCTAAGCTACCTTCCTTTGGTTCTATCTTCCCTTTGCTTACTCTGTCTAGTTTTTCACTTTCCAGATCGTTCCATTTTTCAGCTCTTGGTGATGAACAACCCTCTTCCCCTCCTTTCTTATTAATTGTGATGTTCCCTCAGGGTTCTGTTTTATCTCAACTTTATTCCTACTTTTTATCAACGATCTTCTTACCTGCACTTCTAACTCAGTTCATTCTTATGCCGATGACTCAACTCTTCATTCTTCCACTCATTTCAAATCTGCTCCCTCTTTTGCATCGTTGCCTCTCGTCTACAGCTTTCTGATTCAATTCTTGCCGATTTGGTAGGAATTTCTCAGTGGGTAACCATGTCACTGGCGATTCAACTCTTTGAAAACTCAACTTCTTCATATCTCCCTCTCTAAAATACCTCCCATCCTATTCCCTTTGATGGCTCTAATGTCTTTACCCGTAAACAACGTAAACATTCTTGGACTAAACATAAATAGTGATGAATTGTCTTGGAGACCTCACATCACATCAGTTGCTAAAATGGCCTCAAAAAGCTGGGAATTCTGTGAATTACGTGAATGTTTTCTGCTGCTCGAATACTCAAGTTATATAAAAGGTCTTATTCGCCCCTGCATGGAATACTGTTCCCACATTTTGGGGTGGATCCAGCACCCTCCCTTTTAAGATAAGAGTTGAAGCCTTCTGGCTAAGCCAAACATAAACTGTCCCATACTCTGACTCCTTGACCCTCTTTCTCTGCGTCGTGACGTAGGTGCCTTATCTCTTTCTATAGGTATTTAGCAGCAGGTGCTCGAGAGAATTGACCTCTCACATTCCTCCACCACGTCGCCCTCTCGTAACACAAGAGGTTGCCTTGTTTTCTCCTTAGAAAATTATTGTGAATATTGGAGCTCAAGGATCACTCGTTATGGTACCTCCTTCTTTCCAGCCACATCTGTTTGTGGAACTCCTTGCCTTCTTTTATTTTTCCCGCAATCTTCCTCTCTTTAAGTCCCACGTCTGCACCCACCTGAGGGAATTGCGAGGCAAAGGGTCAGGGTGGAGTTTACTTTTCATTCATTTAAAATTTTTTCTTTATGTAATTTTATTTATTTATTTTATTTATTAATTTATTTATTATTTGTTTTGCCTCCTTTGAAACCTCAAAGACCAGGAGTGGTGGTATCATGTAAAAATATATATATATATATATATATATATATATATATATATATATATATATATGTGTGTGTTTTTAAATTTCTATATATCTTTTTATATTTTTTTTAATATATATATATATATATATATATATGCTTATATATATATATATATATATATATATATATATATATATATATATATATATATATATATATATATTTTTTTATTTAACTATACATATATATATATATTTTTATTTAGATATAGATATATATATATATATATATATATATATATATATATATATATATATCAGGACCTTTATTAAACCACATTCCTCAAAATAATTTAGTATTGGAATGGTTGGTAATGATTTTTTATTTTAGGAATTAAAAATTTGATTTCTTACTTGCTATAAAAGAACTTACTTTTTTTTATTTTTTTGAGCTTCAAATTGATTTATTTTCAAATTCATTTTATTTAATTTTTTTAGTTAATTTGACGGAGGGGGCAAAAAATAAATAAATAAATAAATAAATAAATAAATAAAAGTACATAAGAAAAACAAAATTAAATGAATAATTTTACTTCAAAAACACTTTATTACTTTAACTGCAAGGAATACCATAAGTCAACTTCTGCATGGCGGGGAGTCGGTCTCTCACTCCCGGTGGACGACGAGGAGATCCCCCTCCGGAGGAATGGTCTCCAGGCCCCAGCTCTTTGGTCTTTGCAGGTGAGGGGTTTCTCCGACCATCCCCTCCGGGATATGAAACGTCCTCCGTCGGCTCGAGCCCCCTAAATGGGGGAAATAATTTTTAAAATATTTTTGATCAATAAAGCAAAAAAAAAAAAAAAAAAGTTAAATCCCATCCTTAGAATTTTCCGCTGATCCAAATACATAATTTGTTTTACTGTAGGGCTGCCGGTCCCTAGTTACATACTGTGAGCATTAAAAAATCTGACCATCTATATATATATATATATATATATATATATATATATATATATATATATATATATATATATATATATATATATATATATATATATATATATTATATATATATATATATATATATATATATATATATATATATATATATATATATATGTATATGTATATATAATATATATCTCTATATATATATATATCTTCTTCTTCTTTATCTGCCTTCTATTTTTCCACGAATGCCGTTGAGGGGTGCTGGCTGAAAAGGAGCATCGGAAAACGGTGAACATGACATGGGGTCGAAGAAGGCCCCAACCACTTACCGCCCCCTCGGTACCATTAATTAGTGAGAACTCGTCGCAGTCAGAAAACCCACCCTAAAGCTTCATGGGACCGCGATGGACCCCCACTATATGGTAGATCATTAGTGAGGGTTCTAATCCCTTGGCCCAGGTGAATACAATAATACCCTCATTACAGCCATAAACTCTGTTTTACCTTTCTTCGCCTCTACTAAACTCAGATTTCTCTCGCTAGCGACATTATTACTGACTCAATCCACTTTTTCTTCGGTCTCCAGCCGGTCGGTTCCCAACACACTCGCCACACTATACATCTGCTTAACCAACTGACTATCATTCATCCCTTTATATATGACCAAACCATCTCAACATACTTTCATTTATTCTCTCATTTTACTTTCTTCACACCACTCTCTAATACGTTCATTCCTCATTTTATCAATTCTTCTCACACACCTAGCACACCCCTAAGATTGTCCATCTTATATATATATATATATATAATTATATATATATACACTATTATATATATATATATATATATATATATATATATATATATATATATATATATATATATATATATAATCGAAGCTTCGTGTATTTTTTCATATGCCTTCAGTGAAGCACAAAAAAACAAAAAAATATTTCTTTTTACATTTCGTTAATATTATTGCAAATTCAGAATCTTAAAATGAATTTATTTTACAGGTTTACCAACTTTACATAGCATAAATTATTTTGAGGGATGTGGTTTAAAACAGGTCCTATATATATATATATATATATATATATATATATATATATATATATATATATATATATATATATATATATATATATATATATATATATATATATAAGCTTATATTACTATTTCTTATGAGACTGTTACTTCTTCCCATCCAAATGCCGAGATCCTCTATTTAGGGGATTTCAACGTACACCACACTGGGTTGTTGGGCTCCTATCACATTGATGCAGGCGGGAGGAAGCCAAAACATTTAGTATTCTCAACGATCTGGAACAGTTAATTAGTGAACCTATACATATTCCATATTTATCATATCCTTACGAGAAGGCCAATCACTTCGGCCTCCTTTTTCATCTAATTCTACCCTGGACGATTCTGGCATCCCTCCTCCTGTTCTTTCTCCTCTCGGGTTCCCTATGTGTTTACCTGTGATCATACATGATCGTGTGCATGAAATCCTGAGATCTATGAACGCCAGGAAGGCTAGTGGCCCGGATGACATTCCTCCCCGTGTTTTGAGGGAGTGTGCTTCTGAGCTGGCGCCTGTCCTCGTTCAACTCTACTCTCTATGTCTTAATACTAATACTTTTCCTCATTGCTGGAAGAGCACATATGTTCAACCGATCCCGAAAAAAGGTAGCCGCTCTGATCCTTCAAATGATCGCCCTATAGCTCTCACTTTTATTCTATCTAAAATCTTTGAAACTCTTCTTAACTCTAATTTCCTGGATTACCTGGAGTCTCTTTCCCTTCTTTCTGATCATCAGTATCTCTTTTGACGCTCGAGGTCAAAATGGTGAAATACTTTCCCATCTAACTGATTTATGGTCTTCTGCCCTTAGGGACTATGGGGAGTCTTGCAGTGGTGGGCTTTGACATACTCCAAAGCTTTTGACCAGGCATGGGACGTGTCACTGCTCTCTAACCTCCTTCCTTTGGGTTTCCTCCTTCTCTTTGCTTACTCTTGTCTAGTTTTCTCTCCGATCGCTCCATATCAGCACTCGTTGATGGATCGTCCTCTTCCTCCTTTCCTGTTAATTGTGGTGTTCCTCAAGGTTCTGTTTTATCTCCAACTTTATTCTTACTTTTCATCAACGATCTCCTCAGCTGTACTTCTAACTCTGTTCACTTTTATGCCGATGACTCAACTCTCCATTCTTCTACCTATTTCAAATCTGTATCCTCTTTTGCATCTAGTGTTGCCTCTCGTCTTCAGCTTTCCGATTCTATTCTTGCCGATCTGGATGGGATTTCCCAGTGGGGTCACAACAACCTTGCAAATTTCAACTCTTTAAAAACTCAACTTCTTGATATCTCCCTCTCAAAACACCTCCTAACTTTCCTATTTCCTTCGACGGCTCTAACGTCTCACCTGTGAATAACATACATATTTTTGGTGTCAGCATAAACAACAAATTGTCTTGGAAACCTCACATTACAATGGTTGCTAAGGTGACCTCAAAGAAGCTGGGAGTTATGTTCCGGTTGCGGGAATTTTTTTTCCTCTGAACAGTTACTCCAGTTATATAAGGGCCTTATTTGCCCTTGCATGGAGTACTGTTCTCACATTTGGGGGGCTCCGGCTTCACCCTTCTATTGGATAGGGTTGAGCCTAAAGCTGAGAGACTAATAAACTGTCCCCTACTTTCAAACTCTCTTGATTCTGTATCTCTGCGACGTAACGTTGGGGCACTATCTCTTTTCTATAGGTACTACAGCGGCAGATGCTCGGGGGAGTTGACCTCTCGCATTCCACCACCTTTGCGTCTCCCACGTAGCACAAGAGGTGCCTTGCTCTCGCATAAATTTTGCGTGAGTATTGAGAACCCCAGACTTGTTCGTTGTGATGCCTCTTTCTTTCCAGCTACTTCTGTTCTGTGGAACTCCTTTCCTTTTTCTGTTTTTCCTACTATATTTAATCTTCCTCTCTTTAAAGCCAACTCCTGCGCTCACCAGGTACCCAGCCGACGCTTCCTGGCTCATCCAGAGATGTACAAGGGATGAAATTTTCCAGATCGTAATGGGTCAAGAGTTAGATAGACATGAGAGAAAAAAGTGAGATGTGTCCTCCATGACCTGGTTACAGTTTTGACAGATGTTTGTGGTGGTTTGGTTGAGGTTGAATCGGTGTTTGTATAATTGTAAGTTAGTGTGGTGGCCGCACCTTAACTTGGCAAATGATGACTGACAGGTTCTTGGTAGCAAGTTGAATTCTGGTACTATTTCTGGTGGGTGTTTGTTTAAAATGTCATTTGGTGGTCTGTAAGTAGTTTTATGTTAGTGTCGTGTGGATTTGCTTAGTGTATGATGTGTTGTTTGGTGGAGGTGGAATGTTGTTCAGAATTTGTTTGTAATATATAGCTGGTGAAGAAGGAGGAGGTTTGAGTCTGTGGTGGATGGGGTTAGAGAGGGCAATGTGGCATGGGTGGTTTGAGTTTTGGTGAAGAATTGTGTGCCTATCGTATCCAGGCGTGTGTCTATGGGTAGTATTTTGGTTTCTTCGTGTAGGTGTTGTTGATGTGCATCCTGTTATGATTCTTGGTGCTTTGTTTTGTATCGTTTGGAGTTTCTTTATGTTTTCTTTTAGTCAGTAGTGTAGTGGATGCAAAGTTGGAGAGGCGTACAGTGGCGTACCGAGGGGGAGGGAGTGGGAGCAGTGGCGGCTCTAGACTTTGCGGGGCCCTGGGCCGCAATGGCAGCCCTAGTCCCTTCGGGGTCCTGGGCGGTGTTTTCGTAGAAAACATACACAAGTATATAAAGTATTAAAATCTGCACAGTAACAAACTTGGTTTAAACCCTGGACATTGTAATGGGAATATATATATATATATATATATATATATATATATATATATATATATATATATATATATACTCTTTCTTATATTATATTATATAATATATATATATATATATATATATATTATATTTATATATATATATATATATATATATAACTAATATATATATATATATATATGCTATATATACTATTATATATATATATATATATAATAAGCAAATTCATCAATATAGTTTCTTAACATATAACAATATTGTAATATCTACATAATAAATATTATATATATATATATATATATATATATATATATATATATATATATATATATATATATATATATATATATATATATATATATATATATATATATATATATATATATAAATAATGGGTAAAAAGAGTTATAACGCCCACGAGGACGGGGCTCGGATCCAAAGGGTGTTTACCACCGGGTGAAAGCTCCTCTATATTTACATAAATAATGGAGCGTTTGGGGTCGAAATGAAAAAAAAAAAAAAAAAAAAAACAATCATATCTCAAAAACTACAATAGCTACAGCAAAAGACAGTTTTGGAATCCTGGTAAAATTTTAGAAAAGGAAAATGTAATTAAAGTACCCCAAGGGTATACCACTTTGATAATAGTGGGGAGTCGGGGTCTCTCAGCCGGGGTGCTACGGGGTGGGACTATTTCCCCCTCCGGGGAGGGTCTCCAGGCTTGCTCTTTGGTATTTGGGTGTCATGGGGGTTCCTCCCTCCCCTACGGGGGTATGGAAAACGTCCCCCTGTGTTCCCCGTTCGAGCCCCCTCCATTGCCGTGTAATACCTTTTCAAATAATATATATAATTTCGCCCCTAGAACAGGTAAAAAAAAAAAAAAAAAAAAAAAAAAAAAATTTTTTTTCCCCCCTAAAACATTTATTTATTTATAATAGATGCTACGAAAATTTTTTTTTTTTTAAGCACTCCCTTTCCGTGTGTGTGTTAAATATCTTTGTTTATATATATATAACCTTATATATATATATATATATATATATATATATATATATATATATATATATATTATAAAATAATATTTATATATATATATATATAATATATATATATATATATATAATATATATATATATATATATATATATAATATATATATATATATATATATATATATATATATATATATATAATATATATATATATATATATATATAATATATATATATATAATACTCTTTATATATATATATATATATATATGTATATATATATATATATATATATATATATATATATATATATATTTTAACATATATACATATATATATAATATATATATATATATATATATATATATATATATATATATATATATATATATATATATATATATATCTTTATATGTTGCGCGAAGCTCGTACGTATGGAGTTAAAATCTGTTGGCTATCTGCGTGCGCGCGACCCTTATAGGCGCGGGGCCCAGGCGATTGCCAGGTTGTTCGCTCCTGCAACCCGCCACTGGAGTGGGAGGCCCACCCCAGATACGCGTTGGCATAGGCCCCAAATGTTGAACTACTATTTTTTTCTAAATAATAAAAAGACTTCTTTTAATCGTGAAAATGTTTCATGTTTGCATAATTATTTAGCCCCCATTTTTAACTTTTTCAACTTTCACTTGCATTAGTTTCAAGTTACCAACTTCTAGGCCAAAAAAACCTTGAAATTTCACCTGGTGTTGATTCAACGTCGAGGCGGAGTATGCGTTTTAAAACGTTTTCTAAAAATGTGATGAGCTCATGCGTTTCATTTTTTGTTGTTTCCTAATATATATATATATATATATATATATATAACATATATATATATATATATATATATATATATATATATATATATATATATATATATATATATATATATATATATATATATATATATATATATATATATATATATATACTTATATATATATATACATATATATATATATATATATATATATATATATATACTGCTACTCTTATATATATATATATATATATATACTACTACTACTATATATATACTCTATATATATATACACATATACTTATATATATATATATATATATACCATATATATTTCTTATATACTTATATATATAACTATATATATATATATATATATATATATATATATATATATATATATAGTAGGAGTTTAAAAAATATATGACAGATAGACTTATTTTTCAGAGTCAAGCAGCCTAGTGATAACATGAAACGAAACTATCCCACTGGATTGGAAAAGAAGAAAACAAAAGCTAAGGAGAACAGAAATAAAGCGTTTCTCAGGTTCAATTCTGAGAATTTATAGAAAGGGCTTCATCCCAGGGCTTAATGAAGCAGAGAGGAAAAGGGGGCCAATATCTATAGAAAGTCAAGTACAAGTATGATCAACAGGTAAAGACATAAGCAATCAGAACAAGAAGAAAAGAAGACGAGAGAAAGTAAAAGGGAGAAGGAGAACAAGAAAGGGAAGGAAGAAAGAAAAGGAAGGAGGGAGAAAGGGAAGAGAAAAGGAGGAAGACAAAGACTCCTTTGATACGTTCCTGAACCAGACTCGGATCCATCAGAAGAATCGGAGGATTTATCATTATATTTCGATGTTGGAAATTTGCCCATTGCGATGCCAGATGGCCTTAGAACCGACATTATAAGTGAGACGGCCACCAAATTACCGTGAAGAGCATTTGAATCAGTCCCGAAACCTGGAGAAAATCCAAAAGGTCAAACCCGACAGTTGACCAAAAATTGGTTCTACAAGCAGCCTCTTAGTGGAAAAAAGATTTTGAGGAAATGGATAATTTATTCTCATGAAAAGAAATCACTGTTTTGCTTCTGTTGCAAACTCTTTGATGAAAATGATAAACACACAACAATATCCAGTTTCATTACAGAATTCAACAGCTGATGGAAATTGAACCTTAAAGTGTCTGATCACGAAAGATCCGAATTCCATTTAACCAATTTAGAAAAATGGAAAACACTTGAAGCAAGGCTTCTTCAAAACAAAACCATCGATGCTGCTCACCAAGACGTTATGGAAAGAGAGAGGAAGAAATGGAGGGACATTTTGCATCGGCTCTTAGATATAATACATTTTTTTGGCTAAGCAGAATTTGCTTTTTAGAGCTCACAGAGAAGATATTGACTCTGGAAACCGTGGAAATTTCTTGGAACTTGTGAGTCTTTTGTCACATTATGACCCTGTTTTAAAGGAGCACAGCATGCGGCTTTAGCAATCATTGCAAGCAGGAATGATTCCAATTTCTTACTTATCGGCAGCCGTGCAAAATTAATTTTTTCTCTCGTAGGCCACGCTATAAAAAAAGAAATAATCTCTGAAATCAAAAAAGCAAAGTACTATGGAATATTTTTTGATAGCACACCTGATATATCTCACACCGGACAGATGTGTCAAGTTATAAGATATGTCAAAATCGACAACAGGAAAGTAGAGGTCAAAGAATCATTTCTAGGTTTTATTCCCCTTAGTGGGAAAAAGGCAAACGACATTACAGATGATATACTTCCATCGCTTGAAAAGGATGGCTTAGATTTAAGACTTTGTCGAAGCCAAGGTTACGACAATGCTACAACAATGCCAGGCATTCACACAGGAATAAAAACAAGGATTAAAGAACTAAATCCAAAAGTGATTTTCTCACCATGTGCAAACCATTCTCTCAATTTTTGTGGCGTAAATGCTTTTGGTAGTGTTTCTGTGTGTCAAATTTTTTAGAATTTTGGAAAGTGTGGACAAGATGTTTCCTTGTTCTACACATAAATGGGAGTTACTAAAAGAAACCGTAGGAGTGACAGTGAAAAGACTTAGTGATATTAGGTGGAGTGCCCATCATGATGCAGTAAAACTAATCTTTAAAAATTTTGAAAAGTTGGTTAATGCTGTAGAAAAGTTGTGTGATGTTTCTGAAAATCTAGATACGAGAGGGGCAGCGGAGGTGTTGATGACAAACATTTATAACTTCAATTTTCTTTGTTTCTTGCATTTATGGTACCACATTTTATTAGAGGTGGACCATGCCCAAAAAGAACTCCAAATCAAAGATATTAGTTTGGAAAGTGTGTATTGAAGGTGAGAAGCATGAAAATCTTTTTAGAAGAGAGTCGGGAAGAACTGGTCTATAAGGCCTTAGAATATGCGACCACAACTTATGCTGAAATGGACATTGATATCGAATGCAGAAATCGCAAGCGAATTAAAAAGATGATGCCAGGAGAAAAAGCTAGCTAAAGATGCAGGTTTGACTACACAGCAAGAAGTGAAGCGTTCTATGTTAGAGTGCATCGACAACTTTTATGCAGAGCTAGAAAAAATACTAACATCGATGAACAATGTATATGGACAGTTTGCTGTTGTACGCTCAGAAAATCTTGTAAAGGCAAGTAATGAAAAGATAGAAACTTATATACATCAGTTCACAGATACTTTCAATGATTTAGAAGAAGAAGAAATGTTGCCAGAAGTGAAGAGGCTGAGAAGGCATCTGAAGGCTTCTGGCATAAAAATTGATGATGCAGCCTTATGTACATCATTGCAAATGCTTAAGTTTATTATTGAAATGGACTTTCGTGAATCGATGCTAAACATAACGGAGGCACTTAAACTGTTTCTTACAATTTGTGTGTTCGTGGCTTCTTGTGAGAAGAGTTTTTCAAAACTGAAATTAATTAAAAACTATTCCACTCTACAGATTCAGTCTCGTTTGACAAGCTTGGCCATATTATCAATTGAAAATGATTGCAGTAAATCATGTGAATTTTGATGATAAAATGAAAAATCTGGGTAATTTAGTGACAAAAACATTTTTAATATGTTTCTAGTTTCGCTGTCTTCATTAGTTGTTTTTTCCTCGCTACTTCGTACAACATTGTATTATGGAATCTCCACAACAAATATAATACAGATTTATACCTGTTATCATCATTCCTGTTAATGTTAGTCATTTGTGTACATAGATATTTATATTTATAGTAGCAAAGCAGCAGTTGGTTATATATGTTGCTATATATATATATATATATGCTATATATATAGTATATATATATTATTATTATTATTATTATTATTATTATTACATATTATTATATAAAGAGAAAGATATATGTTATTATATATTACATACATATTATGAAGATATGCATGTGATATATATTTATGCGATAATACATTATTATGTATTATATGCAGTAGTACATAGTTAGCTATATATTATTACTGTTACTGTTGTTGTTATATTACATATAGTGTATATATATGAGTATATTATATATATATTACTATACATAAAGAAGATTATTATTATTATGCATATGGTTATTATTGTTAATATTATTGGCTATTATTGCTACATAAGGTTGTTGTTATGTTGTTATAGCATATTATATTGGGCTACAAGGTTACATATTACTATGCATTATTGCAAGCCTAGCTTTTCTGGCAAGCGTTTGACTCCAGGAGCGAAATCAATAATTAATGTCGTTATTTTTAATAATTTTAGGTAAATACATTAAATTTTGGGACCGTACCCAACTAACCTAACCCACCTAATCTAACGCAACATCAGATAACCAAAACTTAACCTAAAATTAACCTAACCTAATATTAACGAGTCAACCACTTATAAATGTCCATATATATATACAGCAGCAGCAGCAGCAGAAACAGTTGCTCTACATATATGCTATATATTAGTTATATATATATATATATATATATATAAAGATATATATATATAATATATATATATATATATATATATATAATGACGATTTTTTTCAAATCATTAACAAATATTTTTTTTTTTTTTTTTTTTTTTGCTGTTGTTTTCACTATAGCTCCAATCCCCTTGCTTTCAGAATGGGGAGAGGGTATTGTTGATATTTTCTCCTTCTCATGTCCAGCAAGACCGGGGAGCGAGGGCATCACCTTTCCAAGATTGCAACATCACAAAGCAAAATTAGACAGAGAGGGAGGGCTCGCGAGCTATGTGTTGGGACCAATAGGCAACTACAAACTGCAGGACACAGTCTAAGTAAAAGACAGAGAAGTCTTAAAAATTTTGGATGATGAAACTAAATGCATTGTTATGGTTCGTAATTTCTTAATAGTGAAGAATTCACAGTTTATACACAATACAATCTAGAAGCACAATAACCGCTTTGCGTGAGCCGCGTGGCATGTGTCTGTTAGTTAGTTAATTAGCAAAAATGTTTCAATACCTTTTTTAAACTTTTAAGGAAATGGAATGGTAAATAAATTATGGAGTTTGTCCCTGAAGTTTTCACTTTTCAGTAGGATGGAGTTGGAATCTAAAATTTTCCAGAGGGTCGAGTCGGAGTCGGAATCGGAGTCGGAGTCGGAAATTTTCAAGAGGTCGGAGTCAGAAAATTTTGAACCGACTCCACAACCCTGTTATAACACAAGTTAATATCTCATGGCTCGATCACTTAATTAGCTGTGAGTTACTTATTCACGGTACCAGTTAACGCGTAATTATAATACTCTGAATATACTAATAGAATACACTGATTATGCTTTTAATATTAACCTATAAATTTTTAAACGGTTATTCTGATTAATATATATTAAGAATTTTTAAAATCTAATTAATTAATTTTACTATATTAAGAAATATATTATATTTTAATATTGTTGATAATTATATTATATTATCTAATTAGTTATATCAATTATATTTATATTTATTATTAATATTAATTATTATTATATATTATATTTTATATATATAATTATTTCACTTATACTATTATATTGTATTATTTATTTATATAATTAGTTAATATTATTATAACAATAAGTGGTTGCACATCAACACCACTTCTCACACTCATCTCACACATGCTGTGCCATGAATTACAAAAGTGGGAATCACTCTGTTCTTAAAAATCATAGTATTCTTTCACTACTCACTAACATACATACAAGAAGTGAATTTTAAGCAGTAAAGTATTATGTTATAGTAGGTATATGAACTGACCTCCAATAGGGGGGTGGGTAGGGAATAATTGAGATTACATTAGTGATATTATAAGTGTAGATTTAGAAATGGGATCTCTCATGCGGATAATAGGAAGATCGATCTCATAAAACTCATAATAACAATACTATAGACATGATGTGAGGTGAGGTTATTAAGATAATTAGAATCAGTAGTGACTCTATTATATATCTAATATATATATCACTCTCTCAACAATATATTATATAATAAGATAATATCATTATATATTTATATTTAATATTAACTAATTAATTATATAATTAATATTAATAAGTTATATAATGATTTAAAAAGATTTTATTTTATGAGTGGTATCTCATTTATTATGATATAATATTTATCTCAAGTGGACAAACACGAGGTACTAGTTACAGTCTGTTTTTGACTTTCTGTTGCTGTCATTCTCTCTCTCTCATCTCCGTACACTCTTCTTCTCTGTATCTCTCTCATACACATCTCCTCACTCTCACTCACTTCTCCTCTTCTCTCTCTTCCTATCCTCTCTCTCTTCTCGTTCTCTCTCACGATCATAACTAATTATTTTACATAAATAGTCCCGTTTATATATTTTCTGTAATTATAGTTATAACACTATATATATAATATGGTACGTATATATATATAATTACATAAATATGCACAAAACATAATAAAAAATATATACTATATTAGTTTATTAATATATATATAATATAGAATCTTATATAAATAATTAGTAATAATATAATACATTATATATATAATTTTTCCGTATATACTTTACTAAATCATCGTTATAGTACATTACATCACCTAGTCAAAATCATATACTAATATATATATAACATAACATATATAATAAGAGTAATATATATATATAATATAAATATGATTACTTTAAATATAGATACAATTATTATATTTTACAGTACGCGAACTATATACTATATAATAGTTATAATATATAATAATTACTAATTAATACTTAATATTAATATAAATATTAATATTAAAGATAATATATATTATATTATATAGACATAACTAATAAAATATTAATAATATAATATAGATATATTTAATATATAATATATATATTATAATATATATAATATATATAATTATAATATATAATATATTATATTAATATTATAATACTTCCTCTAACATATTTAATACTTATTTTTTATATGTAAAATCGTTTTATATTGTAGATTTCACGATAGGACTTTTATATATAATTCAAGTAATAGGGAAGGTAATTTATCTCATATTGTTTTAAATTGTTTTAATTAGACTAAATTTTAATATTATATTTTTTCTTTATTAATAAAATTTTTTGATATTAAAATAATTAATTATTAAGATAATAGAAACGTCCGAACAATTATTCCAATTATATAAGGGTCAAAATATATATAAACATAATTATTATACCATATTATTAATTAGATCAGATACGATATCGCCTATTATTCCTATTTAGGGACGGATTAGTCTGATTTTTATGTGTTTAAAAGCATTATTTGATAGCGTCTATTATTCCTCCCTTTTTCGTTTCCATTCATGGTATACACTCTGAATATCTTTTATTCATGATTTGGTAATTTCATATTGTGTCTTGACAAATTGAAAAAAATTATGAATATAATAGTACTATCTCGTAACATTGTGAAATTTGCAAAATTAGATTAATTTCGCATATAATGTCAACTCGTGACTGAGGCTACTCTATGAGATGCAGAGTCGCTCGGATATATGATATATACATATTCATATAATATGATATTTTATATATATTATCATATATATATATATATATGATATTATATATATATATATATATATAATATATATATATATATTAATTATATTATATATATATATATATTAATATATATTAATAAAGTTTATAATATTAAAAAAAAAAATCAATTATTTGTCTTTTCTTTCTACTTATTTTATAATATAATATTATTAATACATATATATTATATTAATAATAATATATAGGTTTTTTTGTGATTTTTTTTGATATTTTTCGGGGATTTCTTTTTTATTTTTTTCATGATTTTCTGTGACGCACGCGAAGAATATTAAATTTGATAATCAGAACTTTTCTTTGAGTCGACTCGGTGTTTTAGGCTGCTCGAGTACATAATTTTTGCAAGTGAGATTTTGTATTTGACATCTCTGATCCTGATAAATTCAAAATGAAAATCACGAAAAGAGTAAAGTAACTGTGAAATTAAAAAAAAATTATGTATTTATACTAAATTTTACTTTGGTTATGCCATATGATAAACGTTTCATAAAATAGGTTCTAGGCCTATTATACGACATTATACAACAAAACAATACAATATATATAATTAGTCCGCGTTGGTATTAATGTGTATAAATTGTTTTAGACCCATAGGGAGCCCCTAATACTGAGGTCTCAAAAAATCTTTACAAAGTAGCGGGTCTACGCTAACTATGAAAATATGAAACAGGCACACAACTTAAACAGAAGTCGCTCGGACTATTACACGGTGGTAGTCACAATGGTCCCCAATTAGTTTAGTTGTGAAAGAATGGAATATATTAATTATTACTATAAAAAGGCTGATAATTGTGCGATAGTATTAATATGAGTATATATAATATATGAATTTATATTATAAGTAGTTATATAACTCGTGGATCTTAGCAGAAGGATTTAAAAAAATGACACGTGGATATATATAAATATATGTAGTTATGTACAATGGGAGAACTTTGTGAATAATAACCAAAGCCTTGTTATATATAAATAGTATAAAATAGTATATATTATATATATATATTATTACGTATATGTGTCATTCAGCCTCGTACACCTTCCCTCAGCTAGTTTCTTTCAAAACTACAACAGCTACAGTTTAAAGAACTAAATGCACAAAGTCTTTGTCCACATTTTTCCTATTTCTGAGAATGATACAAGTGAAAATAATAAAAAACAATATAAAAAAAAAATAAAAAAACTAATACTCATCTCCAAGAATAACGTAACATATAAGGCATACAGCGAAAAGAGAATACATTTTTTAAAATCAATCGTGAAATATTTGGAGTCAGGACGAAAAGTAAATTAAAATGAAAAAAAATAAAAAAATATTGGGTATAATAAGATTAAAAATATTTAATAGCTAGTTTTAGAGACTCTTTATATATATCTCACTCGTAAACTCGTTCTAATCCATTTCTAATCTAATTTTGCTTATTTTGTGAAACTAAAGAAGGTACCCGCATGATGTCAAGGGTAGGCCGCACCGATGGCAGGAGTTCGGGTCTCTCGGCCTTCCGGGGAACTACGGTGGTAGGACTAATTCCCCCCGCGGGGAGGGGTCCCGGAACCGCTTCTATTGGAGATTTGGGAGGTTGTCGCGGGGGTTCTCCGCCCCTCCCCTACGGTGGATATGTGAAAACGTCCCGCCTTGTGTTCCCGTCGGTCGAGGACCCCCTAATTGCCTGTTATACCTTTACAAATAATATATTAAATATACTATTGTCCCACAGGCACACTCCACTATCACGTATATATGACTACCCTCCAAAAATAAAAATAGCAATTTTTGTTTACAATTTATTTTATTTTCTTTTTTATCATTTTAGAACCAAAATTTTACAAGGATCCAAAAAATGTATTCCTTTTCCTGGAAGCTTTTGTAGTTTTTCGAGATATGATTTTATTTTTTATTTTTTATTTATTTTTTTATTTTTATTTTTTTACAGTTATTCTACTCAGGTATTGAATAAATTTTTCCAGGATTTACCTCAGCAATTCTATATCCTTTTCGGTATATCTGTAGTAGTTTTTGAGATAGTGATTGATGTGCTCTTTTACTTAGAGGTGCCTTGCTGTTGTATATATATACTAGTTTTATGTAATGCCAAATAATAAGTATCTTATATATAGGTCTTTAATGATAAGGTGCTTAAATAGGTATATAAGATATACTATATACTACTAATATATATAATATAATATAATTATTATCTTTATTATATATATAGTAATATTTAATATAATATATATATATATATATTATAATATACTTGTAATATAGTTTTATTTTAATTTTTTTTTCTATTGAAGTTACATCACTTAATATACAAAAAAAGAATTAAAATAGTATATATAATATTTAAAAAAAAAATATTTAATTCAAAAAATGTCAAAAAAGGATCCATGATTGCGCTTCTTTATTATTAAAACAAATCAAGTAAAAAAATAAGGCTAGATTGAGTTTTTTTCATTTGATTTTTTTGGCGCCATCCCTGTTCATAATATTTCACTTTCTTTAATATCATCCTCATCATCAATCCCTTGGATATAACAGGCTCGATTCAATCCAGGCCTTATAATGAGCTTAGATACTTGTCACTTGAATACTATGCTATAACATCTTAATATATAGAGGGCTACTAAACAGGGCCCCACTACATATTAGGTAACTTAGCTCAACTTAGGGTAATACCCACCTAATACTACATAGTCCTCTCTAGTATATAATATTATAACTATATATATATATACATAATATATATCAAGAATACGGATTATACTACTCCCTAACTTCTGCCAACTATTGCCTGTTTAAATTCATAAGTCTACGTGCACTTCTCACAGCTGTAATTTTCTGGAGTAGATGAAATTCTGTACGCATGTACATGAATTAATTTCCAGAATAGAAGTTTAAAGCAAGGAAAGTTACGGGGATTGGAGAATGTGTTTATTTTTATAGTTGTTCTGATGGTAACTTTTAAGGTTTTATATGATCGTCAATAGGAGTTGAGCACTCTATGCAATAACTAGGGGTATATATACAGGTAGGTATTATATATTATATAGTGGTTAAATACTATATCTATATTAGTAATAACGCACGATAATAACTTCAAATAACAAAAACTAAGATAGATAGTATTGTGTAGATTATATACATGCCGAAGCGTCCAGTCATCTAGTTTGGGGATGCGGCAAGATGACTGACCAGATTCTTTATCTGTTTATGTGTAAAGTTGTTATTTTCAATTACCTTTATTTTTATCATTATTCATTCTATATAAATATTGAGTATAACCCATATGGATTTATGGCAAGTAACACGCATGACCGCAAGCTGAAAGAGGAATATTATACATATTTTAATAAGTAGTAATAATGTTTGTATCAGTATATACCTATATAATATAATATCACTATATAGTTATATACTTATAGATAATATGGTATTTACAGTAGAGATAAATAGATTAGATTTAAGTGTTCAACAACAATTTAAAATGAATTTAATAATTAAGAAATGATATACATATGATCAGCAGAGGTAATCCTTGCTTAAAATTTTATCGGGATGTCAATATTACTACACTATTATCAAGAGATTATATAAATGTTACAATCTCTCACTGGTCACATTTCAATTGTGCTCAAAGAAATGTATCAATCCCAATAAACATTACAAAAGTATCCTCTGTGGTTTGTACTCGACTGTAAAGCCCTATTTGAAAAAAAAAAGCTCCCCAAGTTTTTTTTTTTTTTATTCTTTCGTATTAAACAATAATAAAGAGGGTCAAAAATTGGGCGGAAAATTTAAATATTCGCTTCAAATACGTTTCCGAGACTTTTGTACAATATTAAAATAAATTAATAAGAAATTAATAAATTCTCTAAATTATTAATTAGAATAAAGTGACTAAAAATATCCTAAATTTTACTTTTAAAATCATAATCAAAAAATTAAGATCCTATCCTGCCTACTATAAGTACTCTATAATATATACACTATTTATAGATTAAAAAATGATAATAGATTTCATTGCCGACAAGAAACGATAATGGAAATATTACAAAAGCTAAATAACAATGGCTAAAATCTTACAGTTTTCTATTTGAAATAAATTAATTTTGATATTATTGAATATTAACTATCATTTATGAATAAAGTATATGTTATAACCTATTAAATCGAAAGTTGCATCATTATTTGTTTTTAATATTTAGGTAATATTAATACTCGTATTAATAAGTATTATCCATGGGATTATATGAATTATTATGATTTATATTATTTAATTATTAATTATTTAATTAATATTTTAATATTATTATATTATTATTGAATATATTATATTAAAACGATATGTAATAATTCACAAGATAAAATTAAAATAGATAATTTAGACATTATATAAAGTAACTAGTTACATCGAAATGTGTCAAAAAGATTTCTATAGAAAGAAGCACAACAGAAATAATACTTCATCTACGTATTCATTCTCAGGAGAATAAATCAATGTAACTTATCTCAAGGACAAGGGTCGCTCTGTATAGTCCGAAAAAACTATTAAAGTAGGGGCTTACAGCATCCTTGGTTAGGTTCAAAGGTTATATAGCGTTTCACTTTCCTCTTCGCTCAGTTCAGAATCTTTTTTCTTTGTAAATGCTATAAATGCCTTTAGAGGCATCACGGCGATCCAACTTAAGAGCTCATTGTTCTATTTGGAATATAATTAGTATTGCCACTATTTCGCCTCCGAATCGAAAGGGCATCTTCAGGCAGAATGGAATGTAATTTGATTCATCGGGAAGGCGGCTAAGTAAATGAAATTTATGTTAATAGTTTTCCACTACCACATATAATAGTAAATCAGATTTGAGTTCGTTTCAATAGCCAAAAAAATTTAAAGGAAATAAAAAATATAGTAACTTCACAAATGTAGTCAAAAAAATTAGATCTATCAAAAAACGTACAGCAAACAGAATATAAACTTCATCTAAACTTCTTCCAGAAGAATAATCATGCTTTCCACTCTCAGAAAGGTGTCCATAAGTTGCGCGAAAAAACTCTATAAGCTAGGGGCTTAGCATTCGAGAGGCGAATAAAATTTTTATTAAAATTGCAATCAAATATACAAGCTCAACAAAGCTGCTTTAGTCCGAGAAATGATCTTCAGCATGAATGAGTTTTCTTTTTAGCTTTCAAAGAGAAAAAGAATTCAGAACGAAAGCAACTGTGAGAGTAGAAGTCCGAGCTTTACTTTTTGAACCTCTCAGGATGGCGGTGTAAAGCCCCCTACTTTAGCGCTCTCTTTGCGGAATATGAGACACCACTTTTCTGAGAAGTAATACATGATTTTCTTTGGAGACAGCTAAGATGAAGAATGTTCTGCTTGTGGCTTTTTATAGACACTTTTTCTCTCGACACTATTTGTGAAGTGCACGACAGCTCACTCTAAATTTTAATTCTTTTTGACATTACAAGCGTTTTTATATACTTGTGTGAAACTATTAACATAAATATTATCATAGCCGATTACCTACAGATTTGAATTATCATTTCATGCCTGAAGATGCATCGTATCGGAGGCTGATATATTAGCAACATATATACAGTCTTCATAATCTCAAAGTCTTTTAAAGTCTATGAAGATAATGAATTCTAGCGTGATAAGTTTTCTTTCTTATCGTATTTCATAAGAAAAAGATATTCGACGGCGGACTTCTGTCGAGTAAAAGCCGATCGCTGCTTTACCTATTCGAAACCTCCAGGATGGCTGTAAGCCCTCCTATCTTTTAGAGTTTTTCGGGACTTTATGACAACTCCTTTCTGAGAAATGATGGTGACAATGATTTTTTATCTTTTAGTGAGAAGTTTTGATGAGTTTATTTCTTGGGTGTTGTATTTTTATAGATAACTTATTTTTTTATGAGATGATTATTTATATGTAAGATTATTGTAATTATTTTTTTTGGCTATTACATTGTTATTATGGGATTGGATTGTGGAAACTATAATCAAAATTAATTCATCATATCTGTTTCTCCATCAGTTAATATTCCATTTTCTGCTGAAGATGCCTCGATAGTCGGAGGCGAATATAATTGCATCAAAATAGTTCTTTAACAAATGATCTCTTAAGTCTCTGAAGAAAGGAATCTTACGCAGAATAGTTTTCGTTCTGTTAGACTTATTCAAAGGAAAAAGAATTTCAGACGAAGCGACTACTGAGAGGTAAAGTCTGATATATATATATACGCGACACTTTCACAGAGCCGCAGTCGCAAACGTCGTTACGAAATACTTTCCGCCTACGTAGAGTGTTTTTGGACTTGCTGGACCGCTTTCTGAGAAGTACATAGTTTTTTCTTTTATATTAGAGTTTAGATGAAGTATTTCTGTTGTGTCTTTTTTGCTAAAACGTTTTTGACACATTTATGAAGTTTTTTTATGTTTTGAATTTTATATGATAAATATGACCTACATAGTTTTTATATATATTTTTGGAACATATTTAACAAAAATTAATTACAATCTATAGCGCTCTCCGACAGATTAATTTCCATTTTCTGACCTGAAGATGCCTCACGAAGTTCGGAGTGGCGAAAATATTGCAACAATATTACAAGTCCTTCAACACCAAAAGCTTTAAGTCACTGAAGATGATCTCAGCAGAATAGTTATACTTCTTATCTTTCAACACGAAAAAGATTCGACCGAAAGCGACTCTTGAGAGGGAAAGTCCGACGCTTCTTACCTTTTGAACCAACCAGGATGACTGTAAGCCCCTACGTTAAAGTTTTTCGGACTGTATAGACACTTTCGGGAGATGTTGTACCTCCTCGATCGAGGGTAATCCTAATAAGATGTGAAGTTATTTTTATAGTTTTTTTATTTTATTAATTTTTTTTCAAATATTTGGAGCTGCTTTTATATGATGTGTAAATTCTTTAATCTTTTTAAGCACGATATCATTGATGGAACTTTAAACAAAATATATTATCTATTATTATTATTATTATTATTATTATTAGTATTATTGAATTTTTTTTTATTTATTAATAATTATTTATTTGTATATATAATATATTATATCTCATAATTTACTCTATATAATTATTTGTATCTATAATAAAATAAACTACATATACCTGAGCCGAATAATTAATTTTTATAGAATTTATAATGAATAGATTATAATTTAATTACGATAATTATAATTATAATTATTAAATAATAATTTGATTTATAATTATAATATATAATTATAATTTATAACTATAAATATATAGTTATAATTATAATTATGACATATTAATTATATATTATATTTTATATTATTATTAGTTTATTATTATTATTATTATTACTATATTAATATGTATGTGTTATTATTATTTATTATTTAATCAAATTGACCAATTTTATCTTCTAAATTATTATTCCTTATTATTATTAATTTATTATTATTGTTCATATTTATTATTATTATTATTATTATTATTGATTATTATATTGTTATTAATATGATTATTAGTTATCATATTAATGAAATTAATAATATAATAAATTATTATGACATTTACTAATTGAATTAAATGATATAGTTTATTAATGATATATATATAATTATAATTATAACTATAACTTAATAACTATAACTATAACTCATAAACACTATAACAGTGAAGCTGATGACCGATACTAATAAGAATCTTTATCACATATATTAATTCTGATACCGTTTCGTATTTTAAATAATCGTTAATAATTAGTTAGTAATTCATTATTTATTAATTTGTATTATTCATTCGATTATTATTATTATTATTATTTTTTTTACGATTAACGTTTCTTATGTCTCTATTTTATGAAAAAGTATATAAATAGATTATATATATATAATTGAATTAATATATACAATATGTTAATATGAATTTAATTTATAATGATAATACATAATATAATGTAAAATTTATTTGATAATTATAAAATATAAATATGATTTATTTGTTTATTGTAATCTAATAAATTATAATCTAATATAATGTTTGATGTATAATTATAATTATAAATATATAATATGATAATTATATTATAATAGCTCATAATAATGTTTGTTATAGATGTAATAATTATAAGAATGTTATGAAATTATATTCCATTATTAGACTCTAATTATTGCTAATAATTATAATTATCATTATTATTATTATTTATAATTATTATTATGATATATAATAGTGATTATTTATTATTACTTATAGTTATTTTATAATTATATTATAATATATGATATGTCAAAATATTTACTTTTATCTATATTTACAGAGTCCATTTTTACTTCTAACAAAATATAATTCAATCAGACTATATTCATTATGTAGATTATTTATAATTCTTTTATTTTAATTATTATAATTATTATTTTAATTAAATTAATTATTTCCTATATTGATAATTATTATTATTATATATTATGTTATTATTTAATTATTATTATTCATTCTTATTATAATATTTATTTATTGATTAATTAATTATTATTATGAAATTATTATATTATATTAATTATTATTATCCTATAATTATTATTTATTTTAACAGTAATTATTATATATATTAATTTAATATAATAATATATAACCTTTACCTATATTCTAAGTAATGGATTATTATCTATTAATTATTGAACATTTTAATTTGGATTTTTTCAGATTTAACTGTATTTTTTAATTTTTAAGTTGATGGTTTTCAATAATATTCTAATATTCTTGAACAGTTTAACAGCTTTAGAATAAAAAAAACGAAAATGCCTGATAAGGATTAATCATATTATATATATTTCCTGAACATTATTTATATATAATACTATATAAATAAATATGTATTAATATTATATATGATATTATATAGTATAGTTAATATATAATATAGTATATTAAAATATGAAAATAATTAATATATAAAATATTATATAATATCTATAATATAAGTTTCTATTGATAAGGTTGCCTACATAAAGGCTGTAATTGAAGAAGTTATTTCAATATAGTTATTGTGGACGGGGTAACCGATCTAGTATGGCATCTAAAGAGTGGTTGATTTGGAATAGAAAAAAAGCTGTACAAACAAATGGCAATAAGTTCATCATTTGTGCAGTACACATAGTGAAGAAGTTGGCGTCCTACAGGGTATCAGAGCTAGGGTCCACTATTTGAGTTCCTAATATATTATAAAATGAGTGTATTAGAGCCGGGAACCTTAAATTGGCAAGGTTTGTAAGTTTTGTCGCAAGGATAGGGATCATTCTTGAGAGAGGGTTGT
>JABUQX010133512.1:12500-22500 GCA_015478945.1 Trachelipus rathkii | reverse complement strand
GAATTTCAGTGGTAACGAATGATTGAAAATATATAAGTTGAGTTATGTTTTAGATCCGTAACTTTTAGTTTATTTATTTTTTTAACTAAAGGAATACTCCAAGGTAAACCGCAAAGATGGCAGGAGTTGGGGTCTCGGCCTTCCGGAACGATAGGTAGGTTAATGTCCTGGGAGGGTCTCCGGAACCCCCGCTCTTTGGTATTTGGGTGTCGCGGGGGTTCCTCCGTCCCTCCCCTACGGGGTATGGAAAACCCCCTCTGTCCCCCGTCGGCTCGAGCCCCCTAATTTTTTTTTTTTTTATACATCTTGTAATAAACTTTATACGCTGATTCCAAATAACATGTAATTGGTTTTTCTGTAAGTGTCGTACTTCTCGTTGAGATATTTAATTTATGAAAATTTTTTTTTTTTTTTTTTACATTTTTATATTAATTTTATGCGTTGATTCCAATTTTGTAAATGGTTTTTCTGTGAGTGTCGTACTTTTCGAGATATTTCATTTTTAAAAAATTATTTGTCATAAATGTGATTTTTAAAAATTATTTAAAAATACTTCAATTTTGAATCATGTAAATTACCACCGAAAGTCATTGTTGGTATCATATAGTAGCAATATATTAAAAACAAAAATTCAAACTAACCTATTAAAACAGAAAAGGGTCTATATATATATATATATATATATATATATATATATATATATATATATATATATATAGCATATATAGTATATATATATATATATATATATATATATATATATATATATATATATATATATATATATATATATATATATATATATATATATAGGTCCTATTCTGTTTACGACTTCGTCAGTTTTGATTTTTTTTTTTTTTTTTTATATTGCTACTATATGAAAAACCAACAATAAATTTCAGTGTAACGGACACATTCAAAAGTTCGAAATATTTGAAACAATTTTTAAAAACTACATTATGTTAAATATTTTTAAATGATTTATCTCGAGTAATGACACTTACAGAAAACCAATTACATATTTGGAATCAGCGTATCGCTTATTACAAAACGTTAAAATCATATATTAGGGTTTGTCGACGGGGACAGAGGAGGGACGTTTTCCATACCCCGTAGGGGTGGGCGGAGGAACCCCGACACCCAAATACCAAAGAGCGGTCCGGAGACCCTCCCGAGAGGAGGAAATAACCACCCTGTCGTTCCCGAAGGCCGAGAGACCTGACCTGCCATCTTATGGCTTCACTTTGCATTCCTTTAGCCTGGAAAAACACCTCAAAAAAAATAAAACAAATATTACTAAAAAATTGTTTTAAAAAATTACTTAAAAATATTTCTGAACTTATGTCCTTTCGTTCGTTAACACTTCAATCTGCTTGTTAGGAATTATAAATTTCAGTTAATAAAAACAAAATAAAGAAAAAAAAAAAACCATTACTGAGGAGAGTCGTAAAACGGAAAGGTCCTATATATTTTGAATCATGTCCGTTACCACTTAAATTGATTGTTAGAATCATATATTAGAAATATATTTAAAAAAAAAAAAAACAAAACTGACGGAGTCGTAAAAGATAAAAATATATATATAAATATATATATATATAACATATATATATATATATATATATATATATATATATATATATATATATATATATATATATATATATATATATATATATATTTTTACATGATACCACCACTCACGGGCAATGCCCTTTTCAAACGGAGGGGGCCAAAAAAAATAAATAAAAAAAAAATTACATAAAGAAAAACATTAAAATAAATGGAAAGTAAACCCACCCTGTCCCTTGCCTAACGCAATTCCCTCAGGTGGGCGCAGACGCGGGATTTAAATAGAGGAAGATTGAATATAGCGGGGAAAATAAAAGAAGGCAAGGAGTTCCACAAAACAGATGTGGCTGGAAAGAAGGAGGTACCACAACGAGTGATCCTTGAGTCTCCAATATTCACGCAATATTCATGAGAGAACAAGGCACCTCTTGTATTACGAGGGCGACGCAGTGGTGGAGGAATGCGAGAGGTCAATTCACTCGAGCACCTGCCGTTGTAATACCTATAGAAAAGAGATAGGGCGCCGACGTCACGACGCAGAGAAAGAGGGTCAAGGGAGTCAGAAAGTATGGGACAGTTTATAAGCCTCTTAGCCTTAGCTTCAACTCTATCCAAAAGGAGGGTGGAACCGGAACCACCCCAAATGTGGGAACAGTATTCCATACAGGGGCGAATAAGACCTTTATATAACTGGAGTATCTGAGCAGAAGAAAAAAATTCACGCAATCTGAACAGAATTCCCAGCTTTTTTGAGGCCATTTTAGCAACCGATGTGATGTGAGGTCTCCAAGACAATTCACTATTTATGTTTAGTCCTAGAATGTTTATGTTGTTTACGGGTAAGACATTAGAGCCGTCAAAGGGAATAGGAAAGTTGGGAGGTATTTTAGAGAGGGAGATATGAAGAAGTTGAGTTTTCAAAGAGTTGAACTTCACAAGATTACGGTTACCCCACTGAGAAATTCCGACCAAATCGGCAAGAATTGAATCAGAAAGCTGTAGACGAGAGGCAACTCTAGATATAAACGAGGGAGCACAATTATTATTATTATTATTATTATTATTATTATTATTATTATGATATTATTATTATTATTATTATTATTATTATTATTATTATTATTATTATTATTATTATTATTATTATTATTATTATTATTATTATTATTATTATTATTTGTATTTGTAAGCAAGACTATCAAACAACCTTCTTAATTAACTATTTATTTAGTACTACGACAACTTCAATGCTATACTTCTTATATATATAGTCTTTTAATAGTGTGAAGCTCCAAAACTCCACACACGCCCCCCTGATCTAAAGATCAATTTTCTCCCCCTAGTAGATTATACCTTAAAAAATTAGTATCTCTCCTTGTTCTTTCACCTTTCGGCTCATAATTACCAACTTCTTCATTGGGTAAAACCACCTTTCTCACGTCCAAAACATTCCTCGCCATCCCGTCGACATCGATATTCCATTTAGAATTCACCTTCGTTACGTATCCCTTATTCCATTTTGATGTACAGATACTCTTTCCTGGCTTAACCCACACTTCCTCCCCTACTTTATACTTTGATTCTATATCCTCACCCACAATAGTTTTTTTATCCTCATCAGCAATCTGATATTTCCAATCATAATTAAAAATCCCTTTATACGGTATAGACTCTTCCTTTAAACCATCTTTTGGTGATATATTGTACCAAAATACAGCTTCTAAAGCAGATATATTCGCTTTTTCCGCAATCCTTTTTATCGTACGGTGATTTCTTTCGACTATACCATTTCCTTCCGGTCTATATGCCGCTCTAAACACCTTTTTTATCCCCCATTTTCTACAAAATTCATCCACTTTTTCACTCCTAAACTGCGTACCGTTGTCCATTAATAGCTCATCAACTCTCCCCCTTTCTAAAATCACCTCTTCTATTTTTCTTTTAATTTCTTGCCCTGACTCTGAAATCAATTCCTTCCAAATACAAAACCTACTTGGGCCACAATCAACCATTGACAAAAATATTTTCCCCTTAAAATGAGTTATATCTATCGCAACCCTAGACCAATTTTCTTCTTTATCTAAACTACCTTTCTCAACTCTATCGTAATTTATTGGGTCAATTGATTGACATTGAATACATTCTCTTACACATTTTTTCACGTCTCTCCGCCTTACATCTTTGTCTACCATCCTAGCTAAAAACAAAGTTTTCTCAATACCTTGATGGTGTCTATTATGAAGTTCTTTTAATTCCTCAAATGATAATAGACAAACATTATTATTTATCAGCTTATTTTCCTCTCCGATAAGCCATTTTCTCTTTATTCTCGAGATACTATCCGCTTTATTTTTTTCCGAAGGCACAAATTCTAATTTCAAATTAATACCTAATTCTTCGATCAACTGTT
This sequence comes from Trachelipus rathkii, assembly GCA_015478945.1. Taxonomy (NCBI): domain Eukaryota; kingdom Metazoa; phylum Arthropoda; class Malacostraca; order Isopoda; family Trachelipodidae; genus Trachelipus; species Trachelipus rathkii. The sequence goes on along the minus strand of JABUQX010133512.1, from coordinate 18,518 downwards.
TTATGGTTGCCAATCTTCTTTTTATTAATATTTCTGCTGCTCCCTTAGTTTTTATTCTTTCTTTACCACTTATTGTTGTTCTGATCCAATTAATCACAGTAGCAGAATCCGATTTTACTTCAATATCCGTTAAGTCCCATTTTATCGCTAAATTAATTCCCTTTATCACTGCCTCTAACTCTGCAACATTAATGTGTGAATAATCTCCTTTTTTCCTTAACCAAGCCCCGTCTTCCACAATTTTTCCATTTATTTCCAAGATGATGCCCATACCCACATTACTCGCATCACACCATACTGTTCCTTTTTTAGAATCGTCAATATTCCAATATCCCTTCACTGGATCGTCTTTATTTATTTCTTCAATAATACTTTTTATCATTTTCAGCACATTCTCATCGATATTTTCATTCCAATTCTCCGTTTGAGATATTCTTTTCACATAGCTACAAGCTAATCTTGCCCATCCCGCAACAGGGTAGTGACCTACGATACTACCGCATATCGAAAACAATTCCTTTTTTTTTACATTATCCCCTTCTTTGATATTCGGAATTTTATTACCTCTTCTGAATTCTAAATTGCCCTTTTTTCCTTTTATTATTTTCAATCCTAACACTCGACCATTTTCTACAGATTCAGGACTTTTCGCTACTAACCCAAACCTCTTTAGATGATTTACTACCTCCGCCGCACTCACAATTGATTCATTAACAATAATATCATCTATATAATTACTTGTCCCCTTTTCTATCTTACTATCCATTTTTAACACTTCTTTTAAAATCCTATTCATAATTCTTGGTGCCGAATTCAAACCAAATCCCATTCTAGTCAAAGCATAATATTTTCCTCTGAATTTCACAACCTGATAATTCCATAAACTCTTATCGATCCTCACTTGTAAATATGCTGCCTTCAAGTCTACTAGTTTTGTTTTCCCTTTTATTTTCCTCCATTCCCTCAACGTTTCATCACATATATTTACCCCATCACCAGTATGACATTCCGTATAATTATTCATTTCCCTAAAATCCATCACTGGCCTTACCTTATTTTTTATTTCCTGATTCACGGCCATTAAAGGTATTATTCCATTCACCTTTCCATTATATGGTACCAAAATTCCATCTTTTATCCATTCAATTATTTCTTCATCAAACTTCTCCTTCATTCCTTCTTTTATAGTGTTTTGATAACAACTAACTCTATTTGTTAATTTAGGTTCTTTGTCTTTCCATTTCCATTTTACTGTCCAGAAATCGCCGTTAAACCACCCCACAAAGTCTTTATCGTCAATAATAATATCATCATTTTTTTCTACTAGTTCTTTATTATTATCAACACTTAGCAAACCACATTTATTTTCTACGAATTTCAAACCATCTTTTCCTATAATAATTTCTCCAAATTTTGTTAATATATCCATTCCTAGAATAACATCAATATCCTCTATAATTTCGTTTAATATTAACATTTCAGTTTCAATTTCCTTGTTGTTCAACAAAATATTATATTTTTTTCTCCCCATCGTGTTAATTATTTTACCATCGAACCCCTTCACGCATACATCTCCTAATCCAACTCCTCCAATCTTTTTACTAATAAGAGATTTATTGCACCCTGTATCAATAAGTGCGTTACATTCTTTACCGTTTATTAACACCTTAATTACAGGTAATTCACCGGATTCTATATTCAGTTTCTTGATGAAGCTACCTCCGGCAAATAAGCTCCATCTTCTTCGTTTCCCTGAATATTTTTATTATTTTCCCACTTTTTAGAATTACCCTTCCAACAATCTCTTGAGACGTGACCTAATCTTCCGCATGTCCTACATTCTTTTTTATTCCAATTCCAATTTTCTCTAAATTTATTGTATCTATCTCTATAATATTCGTCATTAAAATTTCTAAATTTTCTCTCCTCTTGATAATGATAATATCCCTTATCATTATTTCTAACTAGATCATTATTTATTCCTGATCTATTGCTCAAACATTTGTACTCATTTAATCCAATCAATACTCTTGTTTGTTCGATTAATTTTTCAATTTCTATTTCCTTAATGTCTCTTAATTTCCTTAATTCCTTGCATATATATTCCGGCATTCCATTTATAAACGCATGCTTAATCATTAAATCATCTTTAATCCCTATTGTTTTTGCAATTTTTTGTATCTCCATCATAAATACATCTGCTGATTCTCCTCTCCACTTTTTGTTAATTAATCTTGAGTAAGCATTGAATGGATCCTCCCCGAAGGCTTCTCTTAGTTTCTGCTTTATAACGTTACCGCTTTTCTTTGCATCTTCATTTAGTTGAGTATATACTGTCAATGCCTTTCCTTCTAAAAACATAGGCAGAATTTTTTCTTCATTTTTAATATTATTCAAATCTTTTATTAGGTTAAACTTTATGATCCACTCATCAATATCTTCTTCTCCATTAAAGTTCTTTACTAAATCGGAAATCTTTAAGTTGTTCATTTTTTTTTTTTTTTTTTTTTTTTTTTTTTTTTTTTAAATGGCCCGGCTAGCTTGTAAGCAAGACTATCAAACAACCTTCTTAATTAACTATTTATTTAGTACTACGACAACTTCAATGCTATACTTCTTATATATATAGTCTTTTAATAGTGTGAAGCTCCAAAACTCCACACATTATTCTTTGATTTATTATTATTATTATTATTATTATTATTATTATTATTATTATTATTAATATTATTATTATTATTATTATTATTATTATTATTATTATTATTATTATTATTATTATTATTATTATTATTATTATTATTATTATTATTATTATTATTATTATTAATTATTATTATTATTATTATTATTATTATTATTATTATTATTATTATTATTATTATTATTATTTATTATTATTATTATTATTATTATTATTATTATTATTATTATTATTATTATTATTATTATTATTATTTTATTTTTATTTTTTATTATTATTTTTATTATTTATTATTATTATTATTATTATTATTATTATTATTATTATTATTATTATTATTATTATTATTATTATTATTATTATTATTATTATTATTATTATTATTATTATTATTTTACGTCGTGAAGAAATTGGTATCACGGAGATCTTCACTTGAGCCGACTTTTAGCTCAGCCCGGTTCCACCTCCGTCTTCAGCTTCATCCTTCGACTCCGGTTCCAGCTCAGCCCCGCACCGCATCGCACCATCCCGCACCGCTCCGATTCCGTCCCCTTCCGACTCCAATTCCGACTCCCTATATATATATATATATATATATATATATATATATATATATATATATATATATATATATATATATATATATATATATATATATATATATATATATATATATATAGGTGAAATAGCCGAAAGGAGACTATCGATTCTTGAAGGGAATTGAATTTATCTACATGGGTCGGAGTTATTGTATCGGATTAAAATTTGGAAGGGGGTTAGATGGTGACGTAAGATCGCTGTTAACGAGTTTACATGACCATGCATCCCCATGGGGGGGGGGATGCTGGCCCCTCAAACATTGAATATTGACGTAGAAAGCTGAAACTCGGTATACAATCTTCATATAAGGTATCTTCATTGTAGATGAGGTTACATGACCGTGCATCCCCCATGGGGGGATACTAGCCCCCCAAACATTGAATATTGACGTAGAAGGCTGAAACTTGGTATACACCTTCATATAAGGTACTCCCATCATATATGGGGTTAAATAGCCTTACACACCCCAAAGGGGGTCTCCAGCCCCCAAACCTGAAATATTGACATAGAACGACGAAACTTGGTATACACCCTTCATATAAGGTACCCACATCATATATGGGGTTAAATAGCCGTACACACCCCAAAGGGGGTCTCCGGCCCCCAAACCTGAAATATTGACGTAGAAGGCTGAAACTTGGTATACACCTCTCATTTAAAGTACTCACATCATATATGGGTTAAATAGCCTTACACATCTCAGGGGGTCTCCGCCCAAACCTAAAATATTGATAGAACTACTAAAACTCAGTATATACCTCTCATATAGGGCTCCTAATATATGGGTTAAATAGCCGTACACACCCCAAAGGGGGCCTCCAGCCCCAAACCTGAAATATTGACATAGAACGACGAAACTTGGTATACATCCTTCATATAAGGTACCCACATCATATATGGGGTTAAATAAATCACCCCGGAGGGGTGTAAGTGGGTTTTAGGCCTCAGCCCTTCGGGCTGAGGCTTACCTCCCTCCTTCCCGAGGCCTGCCACCCTCGTGATCCCCTCTAAGGATTCGCACCCTTTCAAGGGGCGCATCCCCTTGGGTTTTCTCTCGGAAGGTGATGTGTTGCTTTAGATACTCTTGGTTAATGAAAACTGTTTATTCGTAAGTTAGGTACGTTATGTTAAATAATACTATGACAATGTGAAATTAACACTGATTTGTTAGAGAAATGATGAGTTTTGTAAGATATTACTGTGTTAACTGACGATGATGTGTTAGAAACGTGAGCCTAGGATAAGTTTTTGTTGAGTAATGTTAGGTTTGCCACCCCAAAAATTTGCTAATGTCTACGTTTATTCATAGTTCAAATGATGTTATACTCGAAACGCGTGACACTTTGTTGAAGATAGTGTCAATTCATAGTTCAAGATGCTGGTATCTTTGATAGATTGATCACTTCGTTAAGGGATTTTGTTAGATGATACAGCTTTACCTGTTACTGATATGCAGGAAAAGTGGGAACATATCGAATACTGTATGACCTGTTAGCTACTTTACCTTTGATGAGTAGGGAATTTTCAGGATGTTAGCGGATTATTCATACGCAAGGTATGTTAGGTTTTCATTTGTACATTATATTCCTTGTTAGGTTATCATATGCTAGCTTTATTCATGCTAAAACTTTGTTGCGTAAGCATATATTCGCAGGTCAGTATATAAAGAACTTATTTTTATGTTATGTTTATCCAAAATGATACTCGAAATATGACTTGAATCAATAGTTCAATAGATCATAGGCGGGTGGGTGGATAGGGGATGAGGGATGGGTGGTTTGATTTACTGATTTACTGATTTACCACTTTAAAATCAGTAAACTATTATGGTGTACTGTGATATTTTATTCAAAGAACTTATTTTTATGTTATGTCAGGATAAAAAAATTTTATTTTTATGTTATGTTTGGTTAAAACTTTGTTATGTTTGCAATTATTCGGTGGGGACTATGATATTTAGACGATGTTATGATGAATTTTTGTTAAATATTACGAAGTTGATGTAAAAAATTTGTTACGTTAGCATTATATTCGTCGTCAGTATGATGATAAGACAGGATTATGCTAAATTTTTGTTAAATATTACGATGCTAGTCATTAAATAATACTATGACAATGTGAAATTAACACTGATTTGTTAGAGAAATGATGAGTTTTGTAAGATATTACTGTGTTAACTGACGATGATGTGTTAGAAAAATGTTGGAGATATGCTTGAAAAAGTGTGAATAGGTTACGTTTTGTACGAAATATTAGGTACTTTACTGTTGTTAAGTGCGGAAGTTTGTTAATGTTAGTAGTTTATCACATGGTGTTAGGCCATCGTTGTACATTATATTCTTAGCTCAGGTTATGTTATGTTAGCTTTATTGCAATGTAACACTGTTACGTTAGCATATATTCGATGGTTAGTATATAAAGAACTTATTTTTGTGTTATGTTTATCCGAAATGATACTCGAAATGTGACATGAATCAATAGATCAATAGATCAAAAGGTCATGGGGGTGGGGAGGGGTTGATGGTTTGATTTACTGATTTACTGATTTACTGTTTTAAAATCAGTAAACTATTACAATTTACTATGATATTTTATTCAAAGAACTTATTTTTGTTATGTTTGGATAAAACTGTTATGTTTGCAATTATTCGTTGGTCTGTATGATAATTAGACAAGGTTATGATAAATTTTTGTTAAATATTACTGTGTCAATG
>JABUQX010133512.1:7500-10000 GCA_015478945.1 Trachelipus rathkii | reverse complement strand
TGTTATGATAATTAGACAAAGTTATGATAAAATTGTTGTTAAATATTACTGTGTCAGTGTAAAAAACGCTAATATGTTAGAGATATGCTTGAAAAAGTATGAATGGGTTACGTTTTTGTAGGTAAAGTTAGTTACTTTACTGGTGTTAAATGTGGAACTTTGTTAATGTTAACAGTTTATTAGTGACATTGATATGTTAGAGATATGTTTGAAAAAGTGTGAATAGGTTACGTTTTGTACGCTGTGCTAGGTACTTTACTGTTGTTAAGTATGGAGCTTTGTTAATGTTAGTAGTTTATTTCGGGCATAAGGTGTTGTTTAGTTTGTTGTATATTATTTTCTTAGTTTGGGGTATGCTATGTTAGCTTTATTAATGTGAAAACAATGTTACGTTAGCATATATTCATTGGTTAGTATATAAAGAACTTATTTTTGTACTATGTTTAGCCGAAATGGTATTTAATATTGTGACCTGAATCATTAGATCGATAGATCAAAAGGTCGTGGACGGATGGGTAGTAGGATGGATGGGTTGATTTACTAATTTACTGCTTTAAATTCGGCGGTAAACTATTACACTTTACTATTGATATTTTATTCAAAGAACTTTGATTTTTATGTTATGTTTGGATAAAACTTTGTTATTTTATGTTAGTTTGGATAAAAACGTTTTGACTGTTATGTAGCACTTATTTGTGGTGATTATGACATAGGTAAGTTATGAAAATTTTTTGTTAATTATTACTATGATAATGTAAAAAACTTTGTTACGTATGCATATATTCGTTGGTCTGTATGATAATCGGACAAGGTTATGATACATTTTTGATAAAAGTTAATGTGTCAATGTAAGATTAACGTTAATATGGTAGAGATATGCTTGAAAAAAGTATGAATAGGTTACGTTTTGCATGCAATGTTAGTTACTTTACTGGTGTTAAGTGTGGAACTTTGTTAATGTTAGTAGTTTATTCGCCCGTATAGTGTGTTAGGTTTGTCGTTGTACATTATATTCTTAGTTCAGGTTATGTTATGTTAGCTTTATTAATGTAAAAACTTTGTTACGTTAGCATATATTCGATGGTTAGTATATAAAGAACTCATTTTGTGCTATGTTTATCCGAAATGATACTCGAAATACAACGTAAATCAATAGTGTTAATGTAAAATTAACATTGATATGTTAGAATATGCTGGAAAAAGGTTGTGAATAGGTTTACGTTTGTACGTGCGTTAGTACTTACTGTTTGTAAGTATGGAACTTTGTTAATGTTTAAGTAGTTATTCGCACGTAAGGTGTGTTAGGTTTGCATTTGTACAATATATTCTTAGTTCTGTTCATGTATTTTAGCTTTATTAATGTGAAAAACGAATGTTACGTTGCATATGTCATTGGTTTTAGATATTAAAGAAACTTTATTTTAACTCTTTTAGCCGAAATGGTATTTAATATGTGACCTGAATCATTAGATCGATAGATCAAAAGGTCGTGGACGGATGGGTAGGGAGGGATCGGGTGGTTTGATTTACTAATTTACTGCTTTAAATTCGGTAAACTATTACACTTTACTATGATATTTTATTCAAAGAACTTATTTTTATGTTATGTTTGGATTAAAACTTGATATTTTATAGTATTGTTTGGATAAAACTTGTATGTTAGCACTTATTTGTTGAGTGATTATGATATTAGGTAAGGTTATGAAAATTTTTTTTGTTAATATTACTATATAATGCTAAAAAAAACTTTGTTTTACGTATGCAATATTTCGTTAGGTTGTATGATAATCGGGGACAAGGTTGATACATTTTTTTGATAAAAGTTACTGTGTCAATGTAAGATTAACGTTAATATGGTAGAGATATGCTTGAAAAAAGTATGAATAGGTTACGTTTTGCATGCAATGTTAGTTACTTTACTGGTGTTAAGTGTGGAACTTTGTTAATGATAACAGTTTATTCGTGTGTAAGTTGTGTTAGGTTTGTCTTTGCATATTATTTTCTTAGTTTATGTTACGCTATGTTAGTTTTATTTGATGTGGAAAAACTTTATTTACGTTAGAGTATATTTCGTTATCAGTATGATAATTAACCAATGGTTGTGATAATTTTTGGCTAAATATTACCAGTTATATAAATGTAAATTGTTATGTTAGAGATAATGCTTGACCAAAGTGTGGAATTAGATTACCGTATTTTGTATGCTATGTTAGTTACTTTACTGCTGTTAAGTGTGGAACTTTGTTTAACGTTAACAGTTTATTCATGTTTAAGGTGTGTCAGGTTTGTAGTTGTGCATTATATTCATAGTTCAGATGATGCTAAGTAAGCTTTATTAATGGGAAAACTTTGTTACGTTAGCATATATTCGTTGATCAGTGTATAAAGAATTTGTTTTTATGTTATGTTTATCCAAAATGATACTCGAAATGTGACTTGAATCAATAGATCAATAGATCAATAGATCAATAGATCATGGATGAGGGGGGGGCAGTGTGGT
>JABUQX010133512.1:0-2500 GCA_015478945.1 Trachelipus rathkii | reverse complement strand
TAAGTTGTGTAGGTTTGTCGTTGTACATTATTTTCTTACTTCATGTTACTGCTATGTTAGCTTTATCGTTGTGAAAACTTTATTATGTTAGGTATATTCATGATCAGTATGATAATAGCAAATGTTATGTGAGCATAGGGGTAGGGTTTTTGCTGGGTAATGTTAGGTTTGCCCGAGAATTTGCTAATGTCTACGTTTATTCACGTTCAAAATGATGTTTATATTCGGGTATGAGCGACTCTTATGAATGTTTAGTGTCAGTCATAGTTTCATGATTACTGGTATCTTTGTAGAATTGTTCCTTTGTTAAGGAATTTTGTTGAATAATACAGCATTAGCTGTTGCTGATATGTTTGGAAAAGTGGGATACATTGAGTTTTGTATGTCCTGTTAGCTACTTTACTTATAAGTTATTGAATTTTGTTTGAATGTTAAGCAGATTATTCAGACGTGAGGTATGTTAGTTTTTTGTCATTGTACATTATTATTCTTAGTTCACAGGTTATGATATGTTAGGTTTATTGATTGCGAAAAACCCTTTGTTACCTTAACATATTTCGTAGGTATCGTATTGAAAATAAGGTAAGTTATGATAAATGTTTGTTAAATATTACTATGTTAAGGTAAAAAATACCAATGATATGTTACAATACGTTCTGAAAAAGTGTGAACAGGCTACGTTCTGTGTGCAATGTTAGTTACTTTTACTGCTGTTAAGTACGGAACTTTGTTAATGTTGACTGTTTATTCGAGCGTAAGGTGTGTTAGGTTTTATTCGTTGTACGTATATATTCTTAGTTCAGGTTATGAATGTTAGCTTTATTGATGTTAAAACTTTGTTACGTTTAGGTTATTCGTTGTCAGTTGTGTGTAAAGAACTTTTTTTTTTATGTTTAATCCCAAAATGATACTCGAAATTATGACTTGAATCGAAGGATCAATAGATCATGGAAGGGGAGATGGGAAGGAGAGTAGAGGGACGGATGGTTTGATTTACTGATTTACTGATTTATCGAATTACAGCTTTAAAATCAGTGAACTAATACATTTTACTATGATATTTTATTCAAATAACTTGTTTTTATGTTATGTTTGGATAAAACTTTTATTTTTTATGTTATGTTTGGATAAAACTTTGTTATGTTTGCAATTATTCGTTGGGATTATGATATTTAGGTATGGTTATAATGAATTTTGGTTAAATTTTACTATGTTTAAAAAAAACTGTTACGTTAGCGCTATATTCGTTATATTTATTCGTAATTCAATTTGTTAATTAGGGTATGATATAATAAATATCACTATGTTAATAATAAATTAACAGAGGTATGTCGTAGTTGTGATAGAACATGTGAGATTGGTAAGTTTGGCAACTGCGTATCTGACTGAGATAATTTGACAACCCTGTATAGATTAGCATTTATTCATTGATTAGTATGATAGATAGATTATGTCATGATAAATTTTTGTTAGGGTTTCTTAAAAACTTACTATGCTAATGTTATAAAACATAAAGCCCTTAGCAAAAATATAAAATGTTTTTAATAAATTTGCTATGTTGATCTTGTGACAAACAAGAATCAAATGTATAGCTTAATGTTTCGAAAACAAACCATACAAGAACCATAGGTATTGCGTTATGTTTCGAAAAGGGGGGGGGAGTTTGAACAATTTCTCGACTTGTATCTGATAACTCTAGTGAAACAGGAACCACATCAGCTTCGTACCTGTTCGTTCTGTATGCGTTGTTAGTTACTTTACTGTTGTTAAGTATGGAACTTTGTTATTGTTAACAGTTTATTCGAGCGTAAGGTATGTTAGGTTTTGTCATTGTGCGTTATATTCTTAGTTCAGGATATGATATGTTAGCTTTATTGATGTGAAAACTTTGTTACGTCAGCATATAATGGCTGATGTTTGTATAATTAGGATAAGTATAATGGTTAACTTATTGTTAAATGTTACTATGATTAATGTAAAAAATAACAGTGATATGTTTAGAGAATATGTTGAAAAAAAGTGTTGATAGATACGTTCTTGTGTACCAATTTAGTTACTTTTACTGTTGTTAAGTATGAACTTTGTTAATGATAAACTGATTATTCATGGTTATAAGATGTGCTAGGTTTGTGCGGTGCTACATTATTCTTAGTTCAGGTTATATGTTAGCTTTACTGGTGAAACATTGCTATGTTAGCATAATTTATTTGGTTAATTATAGGTAATTAGGTTAGGGTAATGATAAATTTTTGCCTTAAATGTTACTATGTTAATGTAAAATAACAGTGATATGTTAGAGATATGTTTGAAAAAAAAGTGTGAATAGGGTACGATCTGTATGCAACGTCGGTTATTTTCCTGTTGTTAAGTATGGTACTTTGTTTAATGTTTGACTGTTTATTTCGTGTTTAAGGTATGTAGATTTGAATGTTGTACATTATATTTCTGTACATCAGCTATGTTATGGTTAGCTTATTGATGTGAAACTTTATCTGTTGTG
>JABUQX010133510.1:0-42500 GCA_015478945.1 Trachelipus rathkii | reverse complement strand
TACATGCTACAATATTACAGTTGCTATTAATGTTGAAATATCAACCCAAACGTGTACCGACATATTGCAACGTGCTATTCCCTTAGATCAAATTTCTTTCAGTGTGACTTCAGCTCTTGATGATGTAATTTGTATGTGTTGTTATAGTATTTTAATTGCGTTATTTTGTTTTATTGTGTGTCATAGTTAAAAAATTTTATTAACATAAGTAGCAGTACATTTAAGTTTATTTTAGTTCGTTGAAATTTTTTCAGGAATTGTGTTTGCAAAAAAATTCTCCGAATGTTTTTTATATTTGCCGAGAATTCACAACGAAAAATTAACTAACCCGGTGGGGAGGGCTTTAAATAATAATAATGCAGGATTGGAGTATCTATAATTTGGCGGGAGCCAACAAATCATTATAGATGATTGCTATTTTTGCTTAGCAAATGTTACTGTTTTACTTTAAAAAATGAAAACAGGATTTTGTACACAAATGTTCAATCAGTTATGAGACCAGCTCTTCATGGTAAATATATACCAATTCCAACAGCAACAGCAACAACTTCTTGGCAAAAAATTTCTGACTCTATGTTCGTTATCCAGACACTACTGCGGAAGCATCAACTTCAAGAGGCAAAAGGTACGTACCAGAAGCAGAACCTAGTAGTGATTTGGCTCGTAACCTGTATTTGTATAAACAACAAGCAAAACTCCTAGGTTCACGTTTGTAGAAGTGGAATTTATTAGACATACATGCTAATATCTTATATATAAAAGTATAAACTAAAATAACCAAAATTAAATGAAATATTTTACTAAGGATGCCTTAATTTCTTCCTACTCTGATGTTAATGGACTGATGTCTGAACTGGGTATTACCTATGATGTTGTTGTTGATGGCTTTCATTTATTTATAGATTCATCCCAAACAAGCTTAATGTCAGTGTTGCTGTATAATCAAAATAAGCTTTCCTCTATACCGGTAGCTCACGCTGTAGAAATGAAGGAAATATATGAAATAATGTCACTAGTTTTGAAAACTATTGAGTACGACGAATCTCTGGTAATCTGAAAGTTAATGGGCTACTCGGTCTTCAGGATTGCTTCCAAAATTCTGTTATTTTTTTTTTGTGTTAATGGGATAGTCGTGCTACTAATCAATATTACTCAGTTAAAGACTGGCCAAAAAGAGATAATTTCACTCCAGGACAGCAAAATGTTAAAAACACACTACTTGTTGAGCCTTACCGAGTTATTTTGCCACCCTTACATATAAAACTAGGACTTATGAAGAATTTTATGATAAAGATAGGGAGGGCTTTAAATATCTATTTCAGATTTTTCCGTGCTTAATTGAACTAAGAATATAGGAATTAGGAGCATGAAAATCATTCAGAGGCATTGTTTAAGGGTTTCTTGGGAACAAAAGAGCTGAAAACGGTGATATGTTAATATAAAAACCGTTAGTCAACTACAAAAATTAAGACTGCGAAATGTCAAAGAAAATTTATTTTTTTAAAACTCATCTTCCTTCTTCCCTCCAAATTAGGGCGCTGTGGGCGACTACCAAGGGGAACAGTTCCATAAGGATATATAGCAAATAGAGCAGCGTTATTAAAGCAGTTAGAATGAATCTATAATGAGACTACTGCTGGTATTTGAAAAGAGCATACTTCTCAGTACATATAATAAGAAAGCAATTTTTCAGGTAAGATAGACATCAATTTTAACAAAATACAGGTGCAAATTTGATGCATTTTTAAATTCTAAAATGATACAGGTATATTTTTAAAATATTTTTCAATTCTCAAAAAATATTTAATTCAAAGAAACATATAAAAAATGATCATAGATTTCTTTGAATTAAATATTCAAAGAAACATTAAAAGTGATCATATTGATTATCCTGTCATAACTGCGAGAAATATTGAGAAATGTTGAGATCATAAAGTTACAAATATTCCTGTTATTTTTCAAGGATTGTAACTAAAAATCTGATCGGATAGAGAAAAACTTCTTCGATTTTCACATTGAGCAAAAAAAATAAAAATAAAAAATAAATAAATTCATCTACTTGTGTTTCAGTTCTTAATTAATTTTTTTTTTTTAATTTGTTAACTTGTGTTATCATAAACAGAAGTTTCGGCTCCATCTTGAATATTGATTATATTATGAAGGTCTGCGCCACTTTGACACAAAAACCACCTAGTATCAAAAGTATGTAGTATCAAAAGTAGATTCTCGAGTAAGGCTGCTTGGAATGGGAACACTCGACAGTTTTATTTGGTGTCTTTTTTTTGTACGGATGTAAATTGACTGCTTAAAATATACAGCTGACGTTACCTCCCAGAATTTTGGTTTACGGTGCTATGTAAATAGTATTCTATGTATGTATATATATATATATATATATATATATATATATATATATATATATATATATATATATATATATATATATATATATATATATATAAATACATATATATATATACTCTTTTTTTTTATGTATATATATATATATATATATATATATATATATATATACGACATAAATGCATGAATTGCTTTTTTTGCAATTATGCTTTTGATCACAAAGCAAATAAAAAAATAGATAATATTCGAATAGGATTCCATGCCTCCTTTACCTGTTCTTGGGGAGATAACAAGCCCTAATTTGCATAAGAGAGCACGCCATTTTTAGCCTTATCAGCATATATATATATATATATATATATATATATATATATATATATATATATATATATATATATATATATATATATATATATATAAATATATATAAATATATATATATATATATAATATATATATATATTATATATATATATATATATATATATATATATATATATATATATATATATATATATATATATATATATATATATATATATATATATATATATATATATATTTATATATATATATATATATATATATATATATATATATATATATATATATATATATATATATATGTGAAATGACAAATTAGAATCATAGAAGAAAGTTTCAAAAAGGATAGTGGACTGTATTTTGAGGTGTTATTTTGTCATTCACTCCCAAAACCCTCATCCCCCTTCGTCACCCTCTGATAATGTTATCTCTTAGGTGAAAAGCGGAACAAGGAATTCTGGCCAATATAGTATAGTATTTGTGTCATAAGAATATATCATGGATGAGTTTAGATATATATGTAGGGAGAGACGAATGATTGAAGAAAGACCAATCAATCACGCATTTCTACTTTCGATCAGGAAGAGAAGAGTCAACAGCAGATCCCTGAAGGGGATCGAGAAAACCCCCTACGCCCGCCGAGCCATGCAACAATCTCAGCGTCCTGATATAGTGTATCAGAGTACCTTTAGATAGAAGGAAGCCAGAGATAGCATGCAACAGGTGTAAATCTTAGTTATGAAAGAAGAGGAATGAAGTTAATTAGTATTGTAGATGTTTGTAACGTCAAAATGTTAGTAATCTACGATAGTCTACGATGTTTACAGGGAAGAGGTGTGAGTGATTTTACGTTAAAGGGGGTGTTACGACTCGACTCCCTGTTGCAAATTGCAGAGCCGATCGAGTCTCTATCATCCAACAAACTCTCACCCTCTCTTAATAATAATCTAAGTTAAACGCTCAGGAGAGCACGATACATAAGAGTATACGTTCTAGGTGGGATGGATTGTGCATATAATAAAAAAAAACGTCGGATACAACAGAGGTGATCAACAGTGTTGCAGAACTATCGTCTCGTTGCAAGTTAAGTTGCCCATATAAGAAACTTCTCCAGGACTATAGCAACTCTCGGTTCGATTGTTTCAGATAGAGGTAACATCTTAAGAGTAAAAGAAAAAGAATTCAACACTCACCATGACTTCTTGATACAAAGAAACCTCAAACCTGCAAACCCTTTTTCTAAGAATAAAGAAGTTCTCATAATCATTCAGTTGAAATTCGCAAGGCGAACTCCGTAGATTTACGTCAATTTTGTACTAGATATATATACAAATTAAACAACATTTTTGAAAGCGGGACACAGAGAACTGCGAATTCAAACACTGTACTTCATCAAAAAATATTTACATAATCAGAAATAGACCGCGAATGAAAAACTACAGCATAAGGATTCCCTTCTTCCCTCGTGGGAAAGAAAATAAATTCTATCACTACTTAGCAATCTACATGTTTTAATCGTATTTACATAGTCAAAGAGAAATAATCTGCGAATCGAAAACACGGAATTTAAACAGTTCAGCACCCTGTTCTCGAAGTCAGAATAACTGTCAATTTATTTACATAATACAAAATGTTTTACGAATGAAAAGACACAGAACGTTAAAGGAATTTTCAACCGTCACACAGACTGTCTAGTAAAAGACTGCCTCTAAAAACAGATACACACTCGTACCCCGAGAGAAAGCTCCTCCTTCAGGGCATCCTAAGTCTTGTTCATTGGAGGGGATCCCTCTTCCGGGGTGTGTCCCTGACTGCTTCAGGGCCAATTAGAAAAAAGTTAATTTCGCAAGAATGCCCACTCCCCTTTTCTGTCTTGTGGTTGCGACAAATCTGATTTTGACAGCCCGATTCGTTTTGATTCGGACCAAAACCACAAGTTCTCGTTTTTCGGGTCCCTTCAATGAATCCATCGCCGAACCGACTTTAAAACAAACTTCAGTTTGTCTGTTTAGGGTCTGTTCATTGTCTGTTCACAGACTCTGAACCGTCGGTTCCCGGGTCTGTCTCGTCTGTGGAACCGACAAAAAAGGGACAACATTTCCTTTCCCGACTGTTAAAAAAGATCGAATTCGCCATTTACTTGACAAGTCATTTACAAAAGAGGAGAGTTTCAACCACATAGGGCCAAAAAATCCGTTAGAAACTTTCTTAGGAATGACATCTGCTAATGTTTGCCAAAACAGAATGACAACTAGATCATAGTTAGGTCAGGTTGTTCCAACGATTTTCTTGAACAAAATCCCCCCACGGGAACCCCGTAGGCCCGCACACCTTACCAGTCTCGTTGGCGAGGAAGGCAAACCGGACAGTAAAAACTAAGAGAGGGAAGGATGCAAGAGCTATTCTCGCGGAAAGAATAGCCCTATCTCTGCTCCCAACTCGTGTGCTTCTCGTAGGCTTCCCGGAGAGCGCGAGTTTCTGGGGCCTCGTTGGCGGGATGGATCTGAAGGATCGAACAGGTTGGAGTGTATCTCCAGTGGAACGGCCCTTGTTATTTCCCCACGGCTCGTGCTGAGCAACACTGACGGGTGCCCATCGGGAAGTGTAAAGGCGTTGATGATTGCCAGTGCCACTTCAAGACAGGACCATCCGTCTTCTATAGACACGTCTTCCGAAACCTTGACGTAGGCGTTGGAGACTTCCAAGACTGTTCAGGCTCAGCAAAATCTCTGCTCCAAGCAGACTGAAATTACTATTAGAAGCAAATACTTACCTCTGTTAACCTTCCACCGGTCCCTGTAGTGGCATCATGTTCAACAATTCTTCAGACAGGAAGGGTTTCAGCTGTAACCATCAACAAGTGGAGATGAGGGGCTCCTCGCAGTGGAGTTCGTCGCCCACGTAGGTGAGGTCGGCAGTTGACCACAGACTCCACCTCCGCAAGCACCGTATTGAACTCTTCTTACTAGAGAGGTCTTGAGGATCTTCCGAAGATGGGTTTGGTCAGAGCTATAACGTTCGAAGAAATCGCCTAATGGCTGCTTCTGCGGATTGAATCTCCAAGGTGATGGAATGCTGGTAGGATTCTTCACGGAGGTTCCATAAGTCCTTAGGTGCTGGATGTTGCTTGATACGTGGCTTTCAGAATATATACGGAGGTGTTCCTCGTCTTCCGATAAAGCCGAACGTAACGCTTCAAGAATGACTCCGTGCTGTCTGTCGAAGACTAGTTCATCTAATGTATCCTCAGTCACCGCGCAGTGAACAGACCACATAGCTTTTAGTTTCACGTCTCCTAGGACTTACATTAAAATACCTTGAGGTCCACCTCGATACCGTAAAACGTTTGCTTTTCTACCACTCGGACGAGGCAAAGGCAGCGTAGTGGCGCCGAACCGAAAGTGTGCACTTGAAACGTCTACAAAGACCACACGGGCGTATCACTTTCTTCACCGTTGTCCTCGAGCGAAATAGAACCGCTGACGGACAATCGACACGAGCTCGAAATACAACTGATGTTTGTTGGTAAGTCCATATTGATAGTCTTGAGATGTGAGTTGATAAACAGCATAGGAACTTTTGGGTCGAAGGGATCATCGCATTGCCAATTCCTGTCACATCTGAGACCATTACTAGCGTTAAGCTCAGTTGCTTCACCAAGTTCGTTAAAGGTAGGGAGTCTCGGAGGCACGTAACTTCGGGTAGGTAGTGTTCCCTCTGTAGCCTCCGAATCCAGTAGAGTTCGCGTTACCTTTCTCTTCTATGGAAATCAAATGGGAGAATTCGGGCCGAGAGACGGACCGGGTCATAGGGAGCTTCTGCCTGGATTTCCTCAAGTTCTCGATGACGTGATCCGTATGATCTTGTTGAGAGAGGAGTAACGCTCTAAATCGAAGAGGGGGCACTTTCCGTACGTGGTGATGGAAAAACGGCTACTACGACCGCCGTCGCAGCAGTCCCTTCGAGAGTAAGGTGTTCGGTCCGACGGCCATATGAAGGGCGTATGAGCAAGGGGGCCTTTCTTCCAATAGGTCGTGAATACGTACTTATACCCACGCCTCTAGCGCCGCGTGGCGGTTGTCTCTGTGGGGGACGTTACCGCCACTCGGCTTCGGCCAGGTTCTACGGATTCAATCGACTCTGTTCGGTGAAGAGGGAGCTCTTGTGAGGAGAATATCCAGCGCAACGCCACCTGGCTGTCACACCAGCAGTAGATCTTAACTATCTCTAGCAAATCCTTGTAGGCGTCGATAACAAATTTAATGATTCGGGAGGAGAGTAGAGCTCCCATTAGTTCCAAACGCGGGATCGTGAGTTCTTTCATGGGTGCCACTTTCACCTTGGCCATAAGAAGACTGGCGATGGGAACGCGCTCTCCCATTGATACAGCGTACACTGCAGTGGCATAGGCTGTACCCGATGCGTCTGAAAAGGCATGAAGTTCCACCTTTCGAGCAAAAATTAGCTGCCTAGGTATTGTTAGCTGCAAACAGCGTTGCAAATGTTCGGCAATTGAAACCCATTCCTTGCGGTGCTCGTTGGAAATAAGTTTGTCCCAACTCAGTTTCTCCTTCCACAGTTTTTGCAGGAGAATCTTACCTCGAACAGCCACCGGGGACAAGATGCCCAGTGGGTCGAATATGGAAACGAGGTTCTGCAAAATAGCCCTCTTGGTGGTCGCTTCCGAGGCGACAACCTTGAGGGGGGGTGTCCTCGTGAGTATCCCATTCCATACCCAAAACCTTAATCGTAGTGTCTTCGGCGGCTGCATCGTTCTCTCGGAATCACGTTCGCCTCTGGACAATTGGACACCCACTCTCGTAAATTGAGGCCGGCCTTTCGAAGAAGAGACCGGACTGAAGAAGAAACCCTCCGACTTCTGCTTCGGGTGTCAAAGTACGAACAGTGTCCACATAGATGTTTCAAAATCACGCCTCGTATGTCGGTCATGAGTTTCGGACGTGTGCGATGAGGCAGCCCAGCAAAAATGGACGCAGGTGGCTCCGAAAAGACGGAAGAACCGATAGGTGCCAAAGGGCCTTCTGGGTCAGAGGGTCTTCACCCACAAAAAAGCGTGGAATCCCATCTTTCCAACCCTGAGACGTATGGCTAAAAGGCCTCTCTCGTCAGGATGGTAGGTAGCGTCTCAACGAATTTCAGAGGATCTTGGTCAAATCATGATGAGGAAGGTCCACTGTGTAAGCACTATTAAGACTAGGTATTTAGAAGCAATCAAACACTAATCTCAGGCTGTTGTGGACGAGGACTCGCACCCCATGGTGGTAATAGTGGCACTTGGCTTTGGGTGCATCGTAGTAATGGGAGTAACTTCTGCATTTGAAGCCCCTTTCTAGTTTGACTTTTGATAGACATCGCGTAACTCTCCATCAACGAAGCATCCCCTCTCAACCTTTTAAGGACGCTAACAAACGCCTCTTAGCCAAGGCGTAGTTGTGCGGGAAGAGAGGTGCCTGTTCACGCCAGGGTACGACACTACATAGCGACCATTTTCGAAGGTCAAGTTCTCTTCGAAGGCCTCCAGTGTAGTCTTTTCTGCCTCTGTGAATTGTTCGTTGGGCATAATACCAATCTGGGACAGTGACCAAAGTCGATCCAGATCTGGCGTAGGGGGGCCCGCCTCCGCCGTCGGGAGGGGGCCTAGGATCGTAGGGGGGCATGAGCGCTCAGAGCCCCGGGGCGTCAGCAACATTCCATCTTCCAGCTGGGGGGAGGATGGAATTCCAATGGTCGGGGAGCGCTCAAGGTGATGTCATGATTCACTGTCCTCCGGTGGCCCCGGGTTGGTCCCATTCGCCCTCTGGAGGGGGGAATGGCCCAAGGCAACGTTGGTAGAGCAACATGTAGTTCGAATCCCCGTATCCGCTGTCTCACATGGACCCTGCACGTCTTCCAACGAGAGGGAAGCTCCAGGGTGTGATCCAGCGGTCGGAGAGGGATCCTCAGAACGGAGGGGCGAGGGGTCTGGACCCCGGGGCGCCTTCGTCACACCCCCTTCCAACTGGAGGGATAGAGAGTGCTGTTCCGTCTGATGACAAGTAAGATCCGGTCTCCAATCGTTGGTGAGCCGAACTTCTGCTCTAAATGCGGACACTACTGTAACTTGGGAAGCTGTGTTCTCAGAAGAAAACGGTAAAGGTCCCCAAATCATGTTGCCCACATTGGTCTTAAGGTCAACGCCGAAGCGGGACTCACACGACTTCAGGAATTTCCCCAGGTGATCCACGCCGATCAGAAGCTGAATTTGATTAATCACGTCGCTGTCCGGGTAAGGATGAGCAAGGTGCACATGTTGTCTGCGAAGCATTCGGGTGGTTTTGACCAAGCCAGGGATCTGTAGATTAGAGGGCAGGTGCTCCACCACAATAGCGGTGATGGGGACTGTACCTTCTTTCGTTTTGACTTGGAGAGCGACGACATCATGAGGGGCTGCTACGCCCTGCTGGTTGATTCCATTGATGGCGATCTCGATCTGGGAAATGGGTACGCATTGTAAATTTTGGACCGCGGATTTAGAAATCAAAGTTTTCTGACTCCCCCCATCACACAACGTTCTAAGAGTGAGGGTGTCAGCCCCGTTGGATACAATTCAAATCGGCCAATTGGAAGTGCCAGACCCTTGCCCCAGAACACAGAGGCCGCCATCTGCTTGATGCGGGCCCTCTTCCTGGGCCCTGCGGGTACTGGTGGTGTCGTGGGCTTTGCCAGTTTCGAGAGATTGGGTGTGAAGGACAAAAATACGATGTGGTCCGTGCCCGCAACGGGAGGAAAGCCCTGCGTACTGACAGTCCTGTGGCATGATTTGCCGCTAGGCACCTTTCAACCAGCCGTGACTCCTAACCACTGTTCGTCTCATCTCTGGCGTTGTAAGCATAGTACATTCCGATGGGAAGTGCTCCTCCTTGCAGAATCGACAACTTCGCTTGTCCGATCTGACAGGGTTTCTGTCCTGCCTCGGAGGCTGGTTCTTGGGAATTGCTGGTTTATTTCCCGTGGTGCTCAACACTGTAGACACCTTCTGTTTGTTGGCACCACTCGGTCGTTTATCCGCGTAACCCCTCGAAGCTTCCTCCCTCCTTTGGAAGTCGGGATTGGTCTTAGGTTTGTTCGTGAAAGGTTTGGCGGCCTGCAAGAATCCGAGGGCCTGGTCAACCAGGTCCAATACTGATTGGATCGTCCAGCTCTTACGCGCGTCGGACCAAGGAATTCTTTCCTTAACTTCCGCTGGTAATTTGAAGGATAATTGAGTCCCTAAGATAATGGAACAACCTTGACAATCCCCAATTACTTCCTGGTTCTTCAGAGACTCTGTGAAGCAAGTCACGTCAGCCTTGAATTTGAAGAGATCGGCGTAGGTATGTTTCGGGCTAGGGAGCCCGCCTAGCCGGGCAATGAGGGTCTCTATGAGCTTTGACTTGTCGCCATAGTTGTTTTTGAGAAGAGATAGCGCAATGCTATAGTTTTCTCCCCTCACTGCGAACCCTGAGATTAATTGTTTGGCATCTCCACGCAAGCTCTGGAGTAAGGCGTGGAGTTTTTCTATGGGATCATAATGATGTCGTTAACCAGCTTCAAATGACTCTATATAGCTAGCGAACTCCAGAGGATCCCCGCCGAAGGTAGGTAAGTTCCTGGTGGGGGCCTTGAAAAGCGTGGGACCCCGCCGACCCCCCGAACAACAAGAGGCTCTCGATGGTGAAGGGGATCGACTCGTTCTGTGACTGACCCTCTCTCTGGCGGCTAAAGTGTTGTTGCCGGCGTTGATCGCTTTACGGATGGCTAGGTGAAGTCTCCGACTCTCCGCATAGTCGGTCATAAAATCGTCGCGATCCAGGTAATCTTGGATCACGACGCTCGCCTCCTCCAACTGGGTAAGAGTCTCCTCCAAATGCTGTACTAGTGCTAAGATGTCCCCTGCCGAAGAATCCTGTCCCACCAACTCCTTCAGTTCGGTCATTTCCGCAGAGGCGTTCTGACTGAGGGCATCTCTCTGTCGTTCGGCGAACTTCACCCGTTTTGGTTTGTTTTTCTGATTTTGTTGTTGACCTCTATTTTGTTGGTTATCCTGGGTCGGGGCGTATTCAAGTCTGCCGAAGGGGGTGTCCCGGGAGGATTCCCCTCTTCTGTGTTGGTATCGTTGCGGCCGCCCTCCATGAGTACCGTGTATGCGCGTACGCACTCGTATCAAAGGAAAGTGAAAAGAAAAAAAAAAATCTTTTCATACGAACACTACGGCGGCGGTCGCTTGGCCGCGGTCAGTGAGGGCGTGTGCCGCGAAAGTTTTTGACATGCTCCAAACCCTTAAGCACACTGAGTTTAATCTTATACTTATCAGTATTCTGATTATTTCCTGCAAATAAGTATAGAGAAAGCGATAGCGTGGCATCAAGTAAAAGCGTTGGCGGAGAAAAACTTAAACGTAGCTTAGTATCTAACCTAAACTAACTTATAACTAGGCTCATACAAGACACCAAAAAAAAAAAAAAAAAAAAAATATGCGCAAAAATTCACAAGACTTACCTTTGCGGCGCAGAGTCCGGTGAATCAGAGTTAGGGTAAAATGAACTCAAGTTTGAGTTTAATACTGATAGTATCAATAATATCAATATACTAATAATATACTAATAAATTGTTGTATGATTATCTGAAAAAAAAACTCAAAAAATAATACGCACTCAGTTGTGTGTATTCGTATGTGTAAGCCGTGTATGTTTCCTCAGAGTCAGTAACAAAAAAAAAAAAAAATAAATAAAATCCAAAGAACAATAAAAATCCAAAAATAATACACACTAAAGTATGTGCGTATCGCTGGCTGGGTGTGCGTGTGTATGTGTGTGTATGTGTGAGTGTGTGCGTGTCTTCAAGGGCTCCAACACTCAATACACCGCACAATAACAACAACGAAAATTCAAAAGAAATCAAGGCGGAACCTTACACACGTATATTGGTGTGTATGTGACTGTGTGTGTGTGTGTGTGTGTGTCTTCAAGAACTCAAACACTCAATACACCACACAGTAAGAACAACGAAAATTCAAAAGAAATCAAAGCGGAACCTTACACACGTATATTGGTGTGTATGTGACTGTGTGTGTGTGTGTGTGTCTGTGTATGTCTTCAAGAACTCCAACACTCAATACACCACACAGTAACAACAACGAAACTTCAAAAGAAATCAAAGCGGAACCTTACACACGTATTGGTGTGTATGTGACTGTGCGTGTGTGTGTGTGCGTGTGTGTCTTCAAGAACTCAAACATTCAATACACCACACAGTAACAACAACGAAAATTCAAAAGAAATCAAAGCGGAACCTTACACACGTATATTGGTGTGTATGTGACTGTGTGTGTGTGTGTGTCTGTGTATGTCTTCAAGAACTCCAACACTCAATACACCACACAGTAACAACAACAAAACTTCAAAAGAAATCAAAGCGGAACCTTACACGCGTATATTGGTGTGTAATGGTGACTGTGTGTTGTGTGTGTGTGTTTCTTCGTATGTGAGGAAGGACTCCAACACTCAATACACCACACAGTAACAACAACGAAAATTCAAAAGAAATCAAGCGGAACCGTTACACCGTATATTGTGGTATGGACGTGTGTGTGTGTGGTCTGTGTACTGTCTCTCAAGAACTCAAAACACTCCAAATACACCACACTAGTAACAACCAACAAAACTTCAAAAAAAATCAAAAGCAGAATTTTATCACGCGTATATTGGTGTGTATGTGACTGTGTGTGTGTGTGTTGTGATGTGTGGTCTTCGTATGTCTCAAAACTACCAAACACTCGGATAACACCACACCGAAGTAACAACAACGAAAATTAAAAAATCAGGCGGAACCTGACACACGTAGTGTGTGTAGTGACTGTGTGTGTGTGTGTGGTCTGTGTATGTCTTCAAGAACTCCAACACTCAATACACCACACAAATAACAACAACGAAAATTCAAAGAAATCAAAGGCGGAATCACACTATATTGTGTGTATGTGACGTGTGTGGTGTGTGGTCCTGTGTATGTCTCAACCTCCAACACTCAAACACCACACAGTGAACAACAACGAGAACGTGCAGAGAGAGGAATTCAAAGCGGAACCTACAACACGTATATTGTTGTATGCGACTGTGTGTGTGTGCGTGTGTCTGCTGTACGTCTTCAAGAACTCAAACACTCAATACCACACAGTAACAACAACGAAAATATATATCAATAATAATAATAATAATAATAATAATAATACTGAATAATAAAAATTAATGACAAAAAATAATATAATAATAGTCCTTTCCAATACACTGGGGCCAGACCAAATGTTGCCAAAAGGCGTTTTGCACACCAACCTTGTGCGCTCCAAAGGGAGACATCGAGACCCCAAAGACAAAGTGAAAGCGAGTTAAAAATCACTAAAGTTAAGTTGCGTTCGCAGAGTTCTAAGAACGCAGCTTGAATCATAGAGTACTCCCGTGCAATGACTCTCCATGTCGAATAGTTGTATGTGACCCAGACAAGGTTGCTCAAGTGCTGCTCAGCGCAAACGATTTTGCCAACTCACCGAATAAGGATACTATCAAAGAGAAGAGAAAGAAAAAGCTACAGGACTATCAGGGCGACATCGTAATAGTCCGAACTTTTCGCGTCAATAAATCTATGCTTGAACTTAAACTTATCTAAGATTTCTTGTTTTCCTATTTCGCCCGATCTCGAGGATGACACAGCAATAATAGTTCGGCGAGTGAAGAGATTTGCATCAATTTGCAATTATATACTATATAAGAAGTAAAAAAGATAGTACTAAAATCAAGCAATCGTAGTAGAAAAATTATCCCTAAAACGTAGTTAAATAATAATAATAATTACTATATTCTATTTTCCCTTACATATATGGACCAGACAAAGTGGTTAGCACAAGGTAATTGCAACAAATGGGGCCGAATATTACTCAGATAAAGAATAATAAAAGAAGAGGTAAAACGCAAGCAATCGTTAGAGATAAATATCCCCTAAAACGCAGTTAATAAATAATATTCTATCTTATTCCCGTCAATATTGAGACCAGACATAATGTTGCATACCAAGGTTGCAACCTATTTATGCCAATATACTCAAAATATAAAAGTAAGATAAGAAAGATAACTAAGTACAACCGATCGCCTCCAGAAGAAAAAACTTCCTCATATAAAACATATCAGTACATATAAACAATCTCCTATTCTCCCTCTAATAATACTGGACCAAGGTCAATGTAGCAAGGATGCAAACAATTATTTGCCTGATGTACAAAAATTAAGGAAGGAAGATAAAGGGGTATTAAAACGAACATCGTTAGAGAAACTCCTTCATAAATACTAGCTACTTTACATTAAGAGAATAATAATAATAATATAAATTAATAAATAAATTAAATATAATAATAATAATAAATAAATATAAATAAATAATTAATAAGATTAATAATAATAATCGAGAGAAGGCTAAACACCAAAATTCGCACAGAAGGCACTGCGCTACTACCGAATATGCTCAAGATAGAACCTCTTCCTTATACCTCCTGGTATATAATTATTGTTCAATGATAACAAACTATGAAAGATAATACATACAGAAAATTTATGTAGATAATATAATATATACATGGAAGAGGGCTATATCAAGCACACGAAATTTATACCATAAGTAACATAAACTTCTTTATTTAGGACGCTATATATTTGCGAGAGAGCGTATTTGCTAATGCTAAGAGATAAACCAATAATAATTAATTAAAGAATATATAAATTAAGAAAATAATAAATAATATATAATAAAATAAAGAAAAGATTAAAAACTTTTAAAAATACTTATAATAAATAAAAAATTTCATGAATAATTTTAATACATAATATAATCTCCAATAAATATATTCATATAATATCAGATTTATAACACGAGTGTGAGCTAATTCTTTCATCAACAAGGGTGATTCATGTGAGAGTCAGACGAAAATTTTATATATATATACAACTACACTATCATAGCAATCTAGATATAGAGTATAAAAGAGTATGTTTGTTACAAAATTTAAAATATTGTTGGATATTATACGGAAATTATTGCCAATGTTATATGTGCAGGTTTCCAGTTGCAGAATGCATATGGATAATTTGTAGTAAGAGATCCGAATCCATTCATCTGAATCTAAATGAAGGAAACACCATAATTTTTATAGTCGTTGACCCAATTTTAGATAGGTGAAAATGTTTAATTGATTATAAGTAGAGTATTGGTTAAAAAGTGGACTTTGTATTATGCATTGTTTTTTTGTTAGTTGCCCTATAAGGTCACACATACATATTGGTTCACCAAACATGCCGTTCCCCGCCTCTTTATTTGAATATTCTCGAAGCATTCATAAACGATCAATATGACGAACAAAGTGGTTACATAATAAGGCGGATAATTCTGACTTGACTTCTGAATTCTTTGTTGGCGGTGTTACATGGCGGTAATTCTTGTTGCTCTAGCTTACAAAAATTATTTCTGAGTGGATAATTGGTAAGATCAGTAAACGCACACGATAAGTACGCAGTTATCTACATAGAGTAAATGTAGTCAGAAACAAGTATAACAGTTAGGGAACGGAGTGTGTACGAGGAATGATGATTTAAGAGAAGGAACCAAGAATCACGCGTGTCACTTTGGCGCCATTCAGCGTAAAGTAGATACGTGCATACCGGCAGCATTCTCAAAGCGAGGGATTCGAATGAAAACCTCTCCGTAGCGCCCCGCCGAGTCCATTGCAACAGTCTTCAGCGTGGTTTATTAAAGTTGTCATCATGGCTTCGATCACCTTTTAAGAGAAGAAGCCAAGTGATAACCAAAGCATAGAGTGAAATTCTTGCTCCACATGACTGCGCATAATCAAGCAGGTTCCCTACTAGTATTTCGTGGTGATGGAGCGAAAAACCGTTTGGCATTTAAAGCATTGTCTGGGATGGGTAATATTAAATGCTAAGAATAGTGTGTTCGCTTGTAAACCCAATTTTCATCTTAGGTTGTTGGATATGGGAACTAAGATGTCAGAGAGGATGCGAAGCAACAGATGGAAATCTTATTTTTGAAAAAGGAATGAAGTTGTTGAGATTGATGTTTGTAACGTTAAAATCTATAGTAACCTATTTTGGGTTACCATAAGTTGATATTGAAAGGAGTTTGGTGGTTGGGTGACTTTTACTGTATTATAGTTTCAATGGGTCAGCGCGGCACGTTCGTCCCGGGATTTGCAATAGCCAGAGATCTTAGTGAGTGCGCGGCCGGAAAATCTGTACAGTGCACATGATACTGCATACACTCTACTACTAATCAAGAGTGAACACATAAAACTTTTATACCGCTTCGGTGTCAGAACACTCTTAATTTTATGATTATGAAAACTCGGAGGCTAGGGCAATATCAATCTTTACTTTGTTACATAAGCATTTTATTCGTTCTGAAGCTACTGATGATATTTAAGTGAAAAGTGTGGATTGACAAATTTATTTCGATCTTCTACTTCGTATCTATCATAAGTTCCCAGAAGTGGAAATATATAAGAATTTATATTCAGGTTTCTGTATAGCTACTCTCGATGATGATTAGTGAAAAATTACAATCATCTATAAAAGAAAAGAATATTCAACTTCGCGAAAGATTAAGACGTCAATTGAGCTGGTTCGAACCCAAGAATGTAATTTTTTCAAAGGAAAAGTTGAAGAAGAATTCCTTAACAAAAACTGAAGAAGGGCGGTTTCTAAAGTTGATGTCATCATCATCAGGAGAAAATTCCATTACTCAAACAACATTTTTCACCATTCTCAACACAGCTGTTAAAGACTTTGGTACATCAAAAAATATTTACATAATCAGAAATAGACCGCGAATGAAAAACTACAGCATAAGGATTCCCTTCTTCCCTCGTGGGAAAGAAAAAAAATTCTATCATACTGAGCCAATTACATGTTTATCGTTTATTTAATAGTCCAACGAAAATAGATCTGCCGATCCGAAAACACGGAATTTAAACAGTTCAGCACCCTGTTCGAAGTCAGAATAACTGTCAAATTATTAACCATAATATACAAATGATGTTACGAGGAATAGGAATAGGAGGTCTAGGAGGAGTAATAGGAGGAAGTACGTACACCGCTCACCACAAGTACTTCGCTCTATAGTGTGATAACATGGACTGCCTCTAACAAAATAAGTGAGAGAACTCGTACCCCGAGAGAAAAGCTCTCCGTCAGGGCACCTAGAGCTTGTTCATTGGAGGGATCACTACATTGCTGGTTTCATCACCTACGCCTCGCTTTCAGAGCCGTAATATGAATACAGATTAGATTTCGTCAGAAATCCTCCACTTACCCGTTTATCTGTATTTGATCGGTTGTCTACACAATCTGATTCTTGGACAGCCCGATTCGATTATTGATTCGGGAAGCCAAACCTCTCACTAGATATCTCGTTTTTCGTCCCTTTCAATGAACCACGCCGAAACGACTTTAAAACAAAACTTCTGATTGTCGTGTTGTGTAGGGTCTGTTCATTGTTCGTTCACAGAGCATTCCTCGACACCGCAAGGTTCTGGAGGTCTGTCTCGAGTGTCGTTGAAGATACTCGAACTAACAAAGGGACGAAGAGATTCCTGTATCGCCGATGTAAAAAAGATCTGAGATTGCTCCACAGCTAGTTGACAACGAGCATTTTTCTACGAAAAGAGGAAAGGAGGTGGTCAGAGCCAACAAGTCAAGGCACAAAAAATCGGTTGAGAACGTGGTAAATAATGAGACTAGCGGAACTTGAAACACTGCGTACGAGGGTGGGCCAAAAACAAGGAATGACAACTAGAGTTGCATCGTATTACTGTTTCATTGTTCAACGGGCATGTTTCTGGGTTGGAACTCTAAGTCAACCGACGGACTACGCCTTGAGATTTTTAATAATTTAACATAATACTTTCAAACTTAAGTTTCTTTTAATTCTGGTCTTATGTCAGAAGTTATGCGATTTTCGTGCTAGTAGGCGTATTAACTTAATCTAGCTTAGTAGGGATATATAGTTAACTGAGGAGCCTTCCAGATTAGATTAGTGGATATAGGGATTACCTATGAGATCTAGTGTAAATTATATTCTGAATAATTATGCAATTTTCATTGAAGATGATAGAGTCCATTAATCGTGATGCATGGTCATAGTTAATACGTTTAAATAACCTAATTTATAGGTCTATCATATGGCGATATTATAGGTTTTTAATGGCATATTTAATATGAATAGGTTTCCTCCCACGTAATGTAGTGTCGCGAGGAACACACCAATAACCTCCGAGCAGCACGCGGGCTCAAGATAGATATATCACGCCACGAGAGTGAGCACGACTCTACTACCTGGCGGCTGGTAGTATTTACTTTCTTCTATTATTATTATTATTAATTATTATTATTATGTATATGATGTTCAGTGGAATCATTATCATGATCAGTAGTGCTCTATATCAGAATCAAAGTAAATACAAGTAATCTCATATATGACTTTGCGATTCTAATGGGATTCATGCTGTGCGCGATTATCCCGATATTCAACGAAACGATTATATGCGAGTTCCAACATTCATTCATCTTTACGCACTATATGAGTACGACTATTGATATGTTGATCGATCATCCTATCTCATCGAATTATAATGTAATATGATATGATATGATTCACATGCACTATTATATATTCACCATTATCTAGTTGATCTATTATATAAAAATTATAATAGATAAAATATTAATAATATTAATAAAAAAAATAAAAAAAAAATAATTATTATAAATATGTTATTAAAAATAGTTGAATGTATATACGATATTAAGTAAAAATACAACTCAAATTGTGATTTGGAAAGAATATATTTATTAAAGAACTAAACAAATGGAAATGGCTCGTGAGCAAATATTTTAAAATAGATTTAAATAAAGTAAATTTCAAAAAGTTTAATAAATTAAAATAATTAATTCAATTGAAAATCGGATCGGAAAAAAAATTCAGAGTTAGCAAGGTACGACAGACCGGAACAGAAACGGAAGTAGAATCTTAATCTCATCATATAGGGGATACCATGGTCGCTAGTTGCAATATATTGATAAACTCCGGAACAGGAAATTTGTATCTAAACGCTGTCTTCAAAACCCAACAAAAAACAAAAGGTGACACAAAAAAAAAAAAAAGGCATGCCGGGCCGAGCCTGACGGATAAAAACAAAAAAAATTATAACCAACAAAGAAAAAAACAACCAATTAGAGAAAAGGAAATTTGAGTACCTGGAACCACACAATACATTAAACTATTATAAATAAACTTCAAATGGTTTTTATTCTTAGTTTTTATAATAGATTGTTGCTTCTCAAATCAATTGTTGGATCACTTACTAAAAACCGGAATGGGATGCTTTTCGAGAAAGTACATTACGCTTTTTTCGAGCAAAATAGATCAAAAAAGTAGTCAAACAATCTAATCGAATATTGAAGGAATTAATTGAGCTAATTATATTAATTATGGGCTGCCTAATAGTATATATAGAGTCATATAATAAGAAAACAAATTAGCAATAATAATAATAATATATAATATATAAGAATAGAAATATAATAATAATATATATAAGAATAATAGAAGATATAAACAGATATATATATAATAAAGAGATATAACTATATAACCTACATAGAGAAAAGGAGAAAACGAAGAAAGAAGAGAGAGAAAGAAAGAAAGAGGAAGAGAAAGAAGAACGGAGAGAGAGAGAGGGAAGAAAAGAGAGAGAGAGAGATGTGGAAGGAGTGAGAGAGGAGGAAAGAAGAGAGAGAGAGAGTGTATAATTAATGAAAATCAAAATTAAGATAATTATGATGGATATATTGGGATAATGGTTTGTATTGTGTTATTGATTCGGGCAGGATATGATGAAAATTGAAACAGGGCTGTGATAAATGGTACTAACTGCTTACCGAATATCACATGGTAATGTTTAAACATATAACATAGAACAGATCGAAGTAGTGAATCGCAATTTTTTTTTTTCTTTTCAGGGTCAGATTTGGAACCTCGGGAGGTACTGTCGAATCGTCTCAGGGCAGGAGGGGAGAACGTACAAGAATTCTATTAACAGGGTTATGAATTTGAAATGGTCCCTTCCCTTCCTCTTTAAGCTCCTCTCCCTCTTCCTTATCTTCTCCTCCTCCCTTCCCCTCTCCCTCCCTCTCTTCTTTCCCCTACCCTCTTCCATCTCTACGTCTCTGCTCTCTTCTTGCTCTCTCTTCTCTCTCTCTTCGTCCTTCATCTCCTTCTCAAGTGAGTACATAGAATTACACCATAGTAGGAAGAATACATATCAGAAACCCTGCATGGTTATAGATATATAATAGTATAGATTAGATAAATTTTCTAATTATCTTATTCAGATATATTGATAATCGGATTTAATAATTTAGGATTACAATATTATTATCATATAATAGTTCATTTTCTATAAAAAATATTAATATATTAATATATTATAAATATATATATATATATATATATATAATATAAATATAGTATATATATTATTGCTTATAATTTGTTTAAATTATATTATATATGTATTTTCTAATATATAATAATATTATGGTACTTATTAAGCACCCCTCAAAGGTTGAGGATAAATGCAATTTGTCATTTCCTATTCAGATATATTGATAATCGGATTTTGTTAGGAGCTTACCCTTCTTTTACTCGTACTTATTACTTTCATCATTAGCTCGGAAAAAGAAGCATGTGACTTCTCGGAGAAGCATCCAATCCCGTTTTTAGGTAAAATGAACCAAACAAAGCTTGATTGAGAACAACAAATTAATAATTAAACCATAATTAAAAAAAAGGCCGCGCTATCCTAAAATCTGCAGGTTAAACCAAGGTCACCAACTGGCTGTCTCGTGCGAAGTCAAGCTCATATATTTTATCCCTTATGGCGTTGCTTTGATGTGTATTTTGCTTTACCGGCTCCTCGCGGAACGGCGTATACCTACTCGCACACTGGCTTGACGCGGGCTCCGGGTTATGATCATATGCACTCTTTCATGCAAGAATCCATCTCTCTTGTTCAGTGGGATGAGTTGCGTCGAATAATTCACCAACCTCGAGAACCGTACCCATGCCTCGATCAAACATAAATAGGCAAATGTTTCCTCAACTACTGGTATTCCTTGCGGTCTCTAAGGATACGCCACTCTGAATTTTTCCTCAGATATCAAGAATGTAGAAAACTGTAATTAAATTATTGAAATTATTGTTTGTAATGGCTGATCCCATAATAAATGAAGCCATGAATTATCTATTATAAATTAATTATACAACGAGCCATTCCATTTGTTTAGCTTAAAAAATCAATTCTTGTGTGGTTGGGAGAATATCTTCAATTTATACTAAATAAGAATAATAAATTTAATAAATTATAATAATAATAAGATAATAATAATAATAAATTAATAAATTAATTAATAATAATAATTAATAAATTAAAATAATAATAATAACTTAATTTTAATAATAATAAATAATCATTAGGATCATAATCATAATCATTAATCATTAAATTCTATAATACTATATTACTAATTTTCACAATTCAATGAATTATAATTATAATTGATTAATGACGATTAATTATCAAGTAGTTAATAATGATTAAATCATATAATTATAATTGATTAAATTATTATATTGATTATATTGAATTATAATATTATATATATAGTATAATATATAAATTGATAGATAGATAGATAATGAATTAATATTAAATATAATATAATTAATATAATAATATAATACTATAATAATAATATTCTAGAAGCAGGTGTTCAGTGATACTATGACTTTTCTTTGGGGCCTCTGATGTTGGTGAAAGTTTTTTGGTTTACGGCCCATATATATTATATATATCATTAAATTTATTAATCTAAAATATGTGTGTATTATATACTTAGATAAGATAAGAATTGTCCCTATCAGATACGTAAGTCCTGATATAACTATATATATATCTTAGTATGTTTAGATAGGCGTTAACTAAAAATATATGAGTTCAGGTAGTATAGTGGCGAAAAGGTTCTCGAGTTGTCTGGTTCCTCCACGTTCAAAGCAGCAAGGTAAACATTATCCTGTGCTGATTTCCATTTCACGGGAATTCGTTTTTTTTTCGTAAGGCAGCTCGGGAGAAGCGGTTGACCTTGTATATTGGGCTCCGTGAATAAAAACGTGCCTTCTTCTTTCGTAGATACGAATATATAATTAATATTATTAATGAATCGTAATGGATTTATACATGTGAGAATGTTCAAGAGGATATAGATATAAAATGTTGAGAAGAGGATAGAGTATATAAGGTGTAATGATATTATTTAACAAGCTTATTAAATATATTTGATTATTAGCTTATACGTATATGAGTTAGGATCCTAAGTAATAATATAACAAATATTAGTCGGTTGTTGTGATTAAAACACGAACATCCCTAGTGTGAGACACACAATAGAATGCAGTTGCAGAGGTCTATCTCGGCCTCTCTCAGCGGTAATGACGAAAAAGTGGAGGGGGGTAAGTTGGTTCCCGTGCCGTGTCTATCCCCATCGGTTCGAGGCCCTTACTGGAAGATATGTGTTTTTAGGCTGACGATTGAAAGAAAAAAATCCGAGTGTCGAGTTCTCGCCATGGAGTGGTTCTTGACTCGGTTAGATTTTTCTTCTTGACAGGTGAGAAATAGGAGTTAATGATTGCACCACACGTAGGGGTAAGGAAGAAGGAAGATTTATAAATTATCATACGTAAGTAATGATGACTTATTATATTGTTATATATATACTAAGGCATACTATAATGTACTATGAGAGACTTTGATGTGTAATAGTATTAGTATACTATAGAGATATCATTAAATGCTATTAATTTATAAGTTTCATAACAGGTCAAGGTATATATGTAGTAGGATAGTTGTTTAGACATTTGTAGTTATCAATTACTGGAGATACTATACTTATATATATAGATAATATTGCAGAAAACAATATGAATGACCAGTAATTAAAAGACATTAGTGTGAATTGATTATGTTAGAAAATTAAATTAAAAATTTGACGTACAAAAATGGTATATTTACACAGAAAATCCGTTGGAACCAACTGACCTAACTATGAATCTAGTTGTCATTCTGTTTTGGCAAACATTAGCAGATGTCATTCCTAAGAAACAGTTTCTAACGCGATTTTTGGCCCTTATGTGGTTGAAATCTCTCCTCTTCACCTTTGATAAATGACGTTTCAAGTAAATGGCGAATTCGATCTTTTTAAGCAGTCGGGAAAGGAGAATGTTCTCCCTTTTTTTGTCGGAGGTTGCCCACAGGGTATTCTCCCGTAACGACCCGGAACCGACGGTTGCGAAGGTCTTAGATTACAGACAGCTCGAATATGAAACGATCCCGTAAAACTAGTCTAATCTGGATAAGTGTGTTTTAAAGTCGTTCGGGCGATGGGAGTTGTTGAAGATGAGACCCGGAAAGCAAACGATTACCTAGTGAGGTATTGTTAACCTGTAGTTCTTAACGAATCGTGTGGCTGCCAACCATAAATCATAGATGTGTGTTGGCAAACCTACAGAGCAGAAAGTGTGGAGATCGGGCATTCTTTGCGAAATTAAACGATTATATGTCTGAATTGGCCTTGAAGCGCAAATGTCAGGAACACTGACCCTGTGAGATGAGAGATCCCCACCAATGACAAAGACTTAGGATGCCCTGAAGGATGGGATGTTCTTTCTCGCGTGTCGGCGAGGAGAATAGATGAGAGATGCGTATCTGAGTGTGTATAGGAGGTGCATATTGTATTATTTACTGTCTTTGGTGGACGGTTGAAAATCCTTGAACGGGAGGCTGTATCTTTTGAATTCGTGAAAACATTTTGAGTGTAGTTAAATAAATTTGACAGTTTATTCTGAGTTACAGAGAACTGAGAGTGATTTCTGAAACTGTTTTTAAATTCCAGTGGTTTATCGCTTATATGCGCAGAATTTTTGCTCTTTAACTATCAGTAATAGACGAGAGATTAAAATGTAGATGTGTAAGTTTAGTGATAGAAATAACTTTATTTTTCATGTCAAAAAGAGAACAATTTCTGCTGTTCTAATGTGTAAGTTTGGCATTTACTCGCCAGTGGATCAATTTCTGATATATGTAAATTATTTTTGTTCGATGATAATAAAGATTCAGGTTTTTTGTGTATATTGCGGGTGCTGAGTTGGCTGGAAGTTCACGCGCTTTCAAAAAATGTTGGTTATGATTTGAGAGGTGGTTTTGATGTTAAAAGTCATAGTGTAAGGGGGTGTTATCGAAGTAAATGGGATTCTAATGAGACAAATTGTATTCGTATCGTGACCTACGGAGTTCGACAATTGTGCGTAATGTAGCAACTGATATGGATTTATGAGAATCGTTCTTCTTCTGTGAGAAGGGTTTGCGGTTTGAGGTTCTTTGTTGATCAAGGATCATGTGGAGTGTTGAGATTGCTTTTTCGTGTGCCCTGTATGAGCTATTAAGGATGTGATAAGGAGACTTGCGATATCATGGACAAATCGAACGAGTAGTTGGCGATAGTCCTGTGAGAAAGTTTTCTTATTGAAATAAGAGTTAGTTATAGAGAACTTTTAAACTGTGCTAACGAGAGAGACATCCAGCACACTGTGATTCATTCCTCTGCTTGTATCGAGTTGTTTCTGTATCCTATATAAGGCTACGAAGCTACCCACCGAGAACGGATACCTATTATTGTAATCGTATCGCATCGTATACGTAAGGAGTTTGAGCGTTAATGTATCTATAAGTAGTGGGTGATCAAGTGCAGTATATGGTGATAGGTGCCGACTCAGTCTTGGCTAGAACTGACAGACCCCGGAGTTACCGCTCGGAACAACGAATACCCTTGGACCTAATACAGTAAGTCAACGCGACACAACATATTATCTATTGAAAAGAAAAATACTAGCTCCTATCTTATATAGACTCCTATATACATCTTAGACGGAGAGTATTAACATCTTACAATACTGAGGACACTCAACTTCATTCCTCTTCTTGTTCTTAAACGTTAACTGGAAGTAAAGAAACCTTTGTAGACCAAGGCGTGAGTTATCTTGGTGCTCGCTACTCTCTAATATGGATACTCTAGGAATGCAGCTTGATTTCGAGCGAACGCTGAGATTGGCGTGGCTGCGCTGCGGCCGGGCGGTAGGGCGGTTTTTCGATCCCTTCAGGGGATCTACGGTCTTAGAATACTTTACGCTTCAATAGATTCGGAAAAGCGGTAGGGAGAAGCTCGTGCAACTGTACTAAATGGAAAGTCCAGATTTTAGTTGTATTCTTCGATTCCAAATCGTTAAAGATGTCTGGAATTAAAACACCGCAGAATTTAACACAGTATAATCCAAGTAATCTCAGTATATATTGAATGAAGTCATTACATAGTAAGCATGGGTCGTTTAGATAGAGTATGGTATCTTGAGAAAGTGAAAACTAGTATCCATTGAAATTTAGTGACTGATATATTGCTGTTGGTTGAAGAGGGAAATGTTGCAAGTAGGTGTTTTATGTTAAATCAGGTGAGGGGGTTAGTGTATATCGCGCAGAATTTGATCAGAGAATTCCGCCTTAAACTCACTCATCTGTTGTTCGTAATGTATATTATTTGATCATGCAGAGAGAATTACAAGTCTATAGAATGTCGGGGACTTGGGAAAAATGTATGACCATTAATAGAATGGCAACAACAAAAACAACATATACAGTCCACTTATCATTCTCTCATATTCATTAATTTTTCACCTCCTATCTTTGAAATTGTCAAGACTTTACTTTGGATCCATTAGAACCGGATGGTAGCGATCCAAACTATAATTTATCTTGCATTTGCAATGGAAACCTGCACATTAACAATCTCTCCAAAACCAACATACTAAAGGTAATTCTTCTTTTCAATTTGTTGCTGGAGTGCTCGGTGTGAATTAGGTTTCGTCGCTCGAATCACCCTTGCACCCAAAATTACCTTTGTGTTATTAATTATTATTATATTATTATATTATTATTATATATTATATCATATATTTTATATGTCATTATTATATTATATTATTAATTATTATCTATTGCTAATGCCGCTTTCAATGACGGTCCTAAAGAAGCCTTAAGGTTCTTGGTAATTTTTCGGCTGTAGCCTTTCCTTGTTGTTGTATAGTTACCATTTTGATATATTTACATTCTGTGCAATTTACACCCGCGCCCAAAAGTTATGTATAACCAGGAGGTATAAGGAAGAGGTTCTATCTTGAGCATATTCGGTAGTAGCGCAGTGATGTTATCAAGAAAAATTAAAGATTCCGATTACTATTATTATTATTTCATATTTATTATTATAATATTATTATTATTATATATTTATATTAGTTATTATTATCTCATGAGTGGGTTTAAGGGTAGTTTCTCTACCGATTGTTGCTTTGAAGCCCCCTTTCCTTTCACTTGGTATTGTTGTTACATCGGAAATTGATTGCATCCCCTGTGGCAATGTGCCTGGTCCGAGTATATTGAGGGGGATAGGAGAAAAGTTGTTTATGGAGGAAGAGTGTGAACATTGTTTAGATACTTGTAAGAGGTAAGATTTGCGTCTGGCCTAAGAATAATTACGGTAGCTCGTAGATAGAGGTTGTTACTTCTCTGTCTATCCTTATTAGTAATAGAGGGAATAAGTATTTAAGGATGGCCGATTCGCCACCAAGGATCAGTTGAATGTGAACAGAGAGGATGACACTGTAGATAGAATGGGGGCAAATGGGAATGGCCAATATGTGACAGAGGGGTTTTTTAGCAAATTAATAGCGTTAAATAGGATGAATTGATAATAGCTGGCGGGATGTAGGCTTAGAAGTAGAAGTAAGAATGTAACAGGGCGATTTACGTAGCGGATTGGGCATAGTCGAAGGATTTAAAACTCTGCATAGCTGGGTTATAATAGTAATCAAATGGGAGAGGCGTTCTTTATGAATTATATCTGTGGATGAACAATACTCGATTTGGACGCAATATTTGCATGAACGTATATGGAGTCACTGTATTATGTGTTAAGAAGGAGGTAATATAAGGGTAATAAGCTGAAGATTTTAAAGATATATACCTAAAACGATTATATAGTAGAGGAGAGAAGATGACATCATAAACGAGAGTGTATATATGTTAGTAACTAGTCTTTGTTATTTACGTTGGAGGGCATGATGAGATGAGGTATTTCTTGAGCAAAGAGGTTAAGTTTAGTGCAAGATCTCCTTTCTGGAGGAGCGCGATACAGGATGCGTTGCTTGATATCCGAATAGTAAGATGATAGTGGACAATAAGAATAGTGTAAATATGTTCATAACTACTTGATTATATGGGGAATTTTAGCGGATCTGCGATGCCGTTATTCATTAATCTGATGTCAAAATTGTGAATCGTTGTTTTTGTTCCCTTTTCTTGAACATTGGCACAAATTGTGCGAGTCTTTTGCAACACTTGTGCTGGTCAATAGTTGAAGGCAATAAGAATTAATATATTATATTAACTGCGTTTTAGGGAATGTTCTCACGATTACTTCGTGTTTATACTTTTCATTTCTTCTTTCTTGTGTATGAGATTGGGAGATTGTGCAACTCTCTCTATTCTCCTAATAATGAAGGTACTATTATTATTATTCATTTTTGCAATTTAATTAGTTATTATAATTATATACTATATATTATTTATTGATATTAATTCTTCGTTGGTAACTGTTGGTGCTTGCTACTTAGGAGTGTGTTGAGTCGTTGATAAGACGTCAACAGAGCACACGCACACACACACGAGTCCAACACACCCATATTTACGTGTGTTCAGTGAAGGTTTCGCTTTGAATCTTTCTTGACAGGTTGCGTTGGTTTGTACTGTGTGGGTATTGATTTGGAGTTCTCTTGAAGATACCACGAGCACACACACACGACACAAGCACATACCACCATATACCGGGTGTTGAAGGATTCCGCCTATTTGAATACTTATCTTTGTGATATCTGCTTGCATGTTTATTAACATTCTGTGGTTTGTAGATGTAGGATCGTAGAAGACAATAGCAATAGACACACACCACACACACGCTGGTGATAATGATCGCTCCGTAGATGTGTTTTGATGTAGGTTCGCACACAGAGGATTATGAATGTGCGTTATTTGGGGATGATGCTCTATTAATGCTCACGCGGTGGGTTTATATATAGCGGGGTAGAGTGAGTAGAAAATGGTGGGAATGCGTAATGTTTGATTCTTATGAAATACACTATCGCCAAGGACACGACATCAATCTACATGAAACACAACACACAATCTCAGATCACGGATTAGCACTGATATGACAAGAATGTAACGGCTGTAGTCGGCCGATGTAAGGTTCGACTTTTGTTGGAATTGGATTTCTTGTTAGAAGTGTGTTTGGTTACTGTGGTGGACGATAATGCGTATGTTTTGATGTAGTAGCGGTGGTAATAGTTACCGACGATGATCTCGCGAGACACAGCGACGAGAACGCACACATCACATACACACCAAATATACGTGTAATGGTAAGGTATATCCCGCTTTTCACTGTCTGTTTTTGAATTTTCGTGGTGTACTGTATTAGGAGGGGTTATTATGAAGGGAGAATTGCTTAGGAAACGTACGGAAGAGCAACACATGAGCATCAACACAACACACAAAGTTCACTTTAACACATACGCGGAAGAAGTTGAGTGATTCCGCTTTGAGTGCTGTGATCGATATGAAGAGTGTATGGTGGTGAACTGTGAGCTGGGAGGAGTGTAAGTTCTGTGTGGATACCAGGACACAGACAGAGAAGCATCAGCGTACCAGCGTGAACTGTGCAGCAGACACACATCATATGGTAGAATGGAGGACGAGTTGGTGAGATAGTCCGCGGCAGTGGTTGTAGAGGATGATGTGTGACTTCTATAGGATCAATGTTACACTTGATAGGATAAAGTTGAACTGGGGAATATATGGAGGGAGTAAGAATTTGAATAGATGTATTTACTTGATACTTTCACGAACTACTACAAACAGGGCGCTACTCGAGGTCACGAGATACATTCCTAGAGAGTTACGATGCTTCAAGCCGCGCACTGTGTGTGGAATTTTCATTGATGAAGGTTTCTGTTGGTTGTTATAGGCTTGCTGAATGGAATAGATAAGCTCATGGTAAGACGACCGATAACAGTAACAGCATCGAACACACACACGAGCGCTCAGATACAACACTCAAGTATTAACGATGATGATCTGTGGTATCCCTCGTGTATTCTTTTTGGACGGTTACCTACTTTCGTTACTGTATTGTACTTTCGTATTAAACGTGGATGTTGAAGGGACACACAGAGCAACTCGTCGATCAAATCATACTCATCTCGTTACTATATTTACACATCACATTTATATGTCCGATAGAAGTTGGGCGCTTACTCGATAAGAATTTTCTATATATTAGATGTCGTTGTTGCATTGTGCAGGCTGTGGGTATGTATGAGTGTTTGAGCCCCTGAGACACGCCACACAGCTCACACATACACCACACATACACAGCACCCCCAGCCAGCGATACCAATCTTTGTGTTGGATTATTTTTGCATTTTATTTCTTATTTTATTATTTTTTTTTTTGTGTGTTACTTGACTCTGAGGCTTACACTACAGCTTACACCATACGAATACCACAAACGAGTGCGTATATTTGAGTTTTTCTCTCTAAGATTAATCAACAACAAGTTCATTAGTACTGATATGGTCGAGTTATATTGATATTAATTGATACTACGAGTATTAAGACTCAAACTTGAGTTCATTTTACCCTAACTCTGATTCACCGGACTCTGCGCCGCAAAGGTAAGTCTTGTGAATTTTTGCGCATTTTTTTTTTTTTTTTTTTTTTTTTTTTCTTGTATGAGCCTAGTTATAAGTTAGTTTAAGGTTAGATACTAAGCTATAGTTAAGTTTCTCCGCCACGCTTTTACTTGCATGCACCCGCTATCGCTTCTATCCCCATTAACTTATTTGAGAAATAAATCATCAGCGAGCTGATAAGTAGTACGATTAAAAACTCAGGTGCGCTTAAGGGTATTGGAGCATTCCAAAAAAACCTTTCGCGCACAACCCCCCTCACTGACGTCGGCGCAGACCCACACCGCCGTCCAGTGGTTGCGTACTAAAAGATATTTTTTTCTTTCACTTTCCTTTATACGACCGGTGCCGTACGCGCACACCGGTATCATTGGAGGCGCCGCAAACGATTATGGACAGCATTGATGGTATCCTCCCGGCACCCCTCCCGGCAGAATTTGAATTTGCCCCGACCCATGTATAACAACAAATATGAGTCTCAACTAACCAATAATACAGAAAACACACTCAAACAAAACGGTGAAGTCGGCCGCGAAACCGCAACCAGAGAGTATGCCCCCCAGTAGACGCTCTGCGGAATATGGACCGTAGACTGAAGGAGTGCGGTAGGGAAGACAGGATTCTTCGGCAGGGGACATCTTAGCACTAGTACAGCATTTGGGAGGAGACTCTTACCCAGTTGGAGGAGGCGAGCGTCGTGATCCAAGATTACCTGGATCGCGACGATTTCATGACCGATTACGCGGAGAGTCGGAGACTTCACCTAGCCTATCCGTAAAGCGACAAACGTCACTCCGGCTAACAACACTATAGCCCCAAAAGAGTGGGTCAGTCACAGAACGAGTCGATCCCCTTCACCATCGCAGAAGCCTCCTGTTGTCGGGGTGTCGCGCGTCTGAGTCCCACGCCTTTTTCAAGGGCCACCCGACTCAGGAAACACCTACCTTCGGCTGGGGATCCCTAGTCGCTGTATTAAGAGTCATCTTGAGCCATGTGTTAGACGGAACATAATTGACCCAGAGAAGAAACTCCACCCTACTCCAGAAGCTGCGTGCTTGGAGGTGCCAAACAATTATATCTCAGGGGGTTGCGCAGAGTGAGGGGAGGACTACTCTTAAGCATTGCGCTATTTCTTCTCTCAAAAACAAACACTTATTGCAGGACAATTCAAAGCCTCAGTAGAAGAGCCTCATGGCCCCGGCTAGGCGGGCTCCCTAGCCCGAAACATACCTACGCCGATCTCTTCAAATTAAAGCTGATGTTACTTGTTTCACCGAGTCTCTGAAGAACCAGGAAGCAATGGGATTGCATTGTTTCCATATACTTAGGGAACTCAATATCTTCAACCATTACAGCCGGAAGATAAGAAAGAAATCCTTCTGGTCGCGACGGCGCGTAAGAGCCGACATCCATAATCAGATTGGACCTGGTGACCAGGTCCGTCGGATCTGCAGGGCGCCAACCTTTTTCACGAACAAACTAAAACCAATCCCGATCTTCCAAAGGAGAGAAAGCTTCGGGGTACCGGACAATAAACGACCAAGGTACCAACCAACAGAAGGGTCTTACAGCTTTAGAGCACCACGGGAAATAAACAGCAATTCGCCAAGCAAACCAGCCTCAGGCAGACAGAAACCCTGTCCAATCGAACAATGCGAGTTGTCCGGATCTGCATAGATGAGTCCATCTTCCATCGGAATGTACTATGCCTTACAACTCGCCAGAAATGAGGAACGACATGGTTAGGATGTCACGGCCTGCTGTAGTAAGTGCCGGGAAATCAGCCACAGCAGGTACTTCAGTACGCCAGGGCTCTGATTGCCGTTGCAGCGCACCGGGACCCCACATCGCTATTCCTCAACCCAATTCTTCTCGAAACTGTGCAAATCCCGCCCACGATACACCACCAGACCCGCAGGGCCAATCCTCAGGGGCCCCGCATCATAGTGCAAACTTTTTGCGGGCTCTTGTTCTGGGGCATAAGGTTATCATGCACTCGCATTGCCCGAAAATTTGATTGTATTCCAACGCGCGGCTGACACTCCTCACTCTTAGAAACGTTGAGTCTTGTGATGGGGGGAGCATAAAAACCCTTTGATTCTAAATTCGCGGTCCAAATTTACAATTGGTACCATTTCCCACGATCGAGTATCGCCATCAAGGAATCAACCACAGCTCGGGCGTAAGCAGCCCACTCACATGACTTCGTCGCTCTCAGTCAAGAACGAAAGAACGGACCAGCTCCCATCACCGCTATGTGGGAGCACCTGCCTCTATATCTACAGTCCCTGAGCCTGCAAAACCACCCGAATGGCTTCGCAGACAAACATTGATGACCTTGTCACCTTTACCCGTGACAGCGTATCGTGAATTATCAAATCAAGTTCTGATCGCTTGGATCACCTGGGCAAATTGCCTGAATCCTGATAGTCTTCCGCTTTCACGGCGTGACCTATGAAGCACCAAGTGCGAGCAACATTGATATTGGACCTCTAGCCTTCTCCTCGAAAAAGCACCTATCTCCCATAGTACCAGTGAGCGTGTCCGCATCAGAGCAGAAGTTCGCTGCCTTCAACCAATCGATGGAGACCGGATCTTATCTTCTATCAGACGCGGAACAGCACTCTCTTATCCCCAGTGAAGGGCAGGGTGACGAAGGGCGCCCCGGGTCCAACCCTCTCGCCCTCCGTCTGAGATCCCTCTCGGACCGCTGGACACACCCTGAGACTTCCCTTCTCGTTAGCAAGACGTGCGAAGGTCCATGTGAGACAGCCGGATACGGGATTCGAACACATGTTGCTATACCAACCGT
This sequence comes from Trachelipus rathkii, assembly GCA_015478945.1. Lineage (NCBI taxonomy): Eukaryota > Metazoa > Arthropoda > Malacostraca > Isopoda > Trachelipodidae > Trachelipus > Trachelipus rathkii. Next base: position 9,946 of record JABUQX010133510.1, on the reverse strand, counting down.
GGGCCTCTGGGCATTCCCCCCTCCAGAGGGCGAACGAGCCCAACCCCGGGGCCACCGGAGACTAGTGATCGATACATATCACCCTTGAGCGCTCCCGCACCATTTGATTCATTCTTCCCCAGCTGGAAGATGGACTGTTGCTACACGCCCCGGGGCTTGTCACCGCTCCAGGCCCCCTACGGATCCCTAGGTCCCCCTCCCCGACGCGGGGCGGCCCTCCCTATCGTCCCAGATCTGACGACTTGGGCACGTCCCAATTGGTTATTATGCCCATACGAAAACAATCACAGACAGAAAAGCCACTACACTGGAGGCCTTTCAAGAGAACTACTTCGAAAATGGCCGCTATGTAGGTGTCGTCTACCCTGGGTGACAGGCTACCTCCTCTCTTCCGACAAACTTACCTCCTCTTGGGCTAAAGAGGCGTTTGTTATCTATAGCGTCCTTAAAAGGTTAAGGATGCTCTCTCTTTGATAAGAGTTACGCCGATTTTATCAAGGACAAACTAGAAAAGGGCTTCATTAAGAAGTTACTCCCCATTACTCCGATGCACCCAAAGCCAAGCTGCCCACTATTTCGCCCTCATGGGGTCCGGAGTCCCGTCCACCACACCACTGAATTTAGTTTTTATTCTTCTTAACAATCCTAGTCTTAATCATCGCTGAACAGTGTACCTTCCTCATCACTGAGTTGACCAAGCATCGCTCTGAAAATTCTCGGTGAGACGCTACGCTATCCATCCTCGCGATCGTAGATGAAGCCTTTAGACCAACTCTCAGGTTGAAATGTAGAGATTCCACGCTTTTTTGTGGCGGAAAGGACCTTCTGACCCCAGAAGCCTATTGGTCACCTATCGGCTCCGCATATTCGGAGCCACCTTTGCAGTCATTTTTGCGCGCTGCATTCAGCTACCACGTCAAACTCAGCACCGAGCTACCACGAGAACCGTGATTGGAATCCAGGAGACTACGGGACAATCCTGTTCCGGGTACTTGACACCGAGCAGGAAAGTGGGTGATTTCTTTCTTCGAGTCCCGTTGTCTCTCTTTCGAAAAGGTCCGTGCCTCAATTTACGAGAAGCGGTGATCAATTGCTCCAGAGGCGGACGTGAAGTTCCAGAGAGACGTATGCAGCCGGACGAAGGACACTCGATTAAATGTTCTGGCTTATTGGGACATGGGATACTAACGGAGGACACCATATCCTACCCCTACTCGTAAGCGTTGTCGCCGCGAGCGACCCACCCTCTGGGCGTAAATGTTTGTCAAACCTGCGTTTTTCCATATTCGATTCCGCACGTGCTGGCATTTTCTTTGGCCTCCGGTCGGCTCGACCGAGTAGATGTCGCCGCAAAATCGTTGCGGCAAGGAGAAACTTGGAGATGGGGTACAGAACTTATTGCCAACGGCAGCACCTGCAGAGGAATATGGGGTTTTCGTAGAGTTGCCGTTAACACTCATGTGTCTAATCGCGGTTTTGTATTTATACTACTTACTCTGAGCAAGTCTTTATATTTTTTTTGCTTCGTGTTTAAAGGTTTGTGAATTCGTGTTTCATTTCCTTTCAGAACTGCCAGTCGGGGACAGGCTATGCCACGCATTGTGACTCTTGTATCAATTGGCGAGAGGCGCTTGTTTTTCCCTATCTGACTGTTTGTTCTGTCTTTTTATGGCCAATGGGAAAGGCTCATCCCATATTATATAGAAATATTTCCGATCCCCGGTTGAATACAGATGTGGTAGCTCGTATCTTTTTTCCTTCCCGAATCATTAAATTTTCATGTCGTAACCGTTTTTCTTAAAGAATTTTTTACTAGAGAGTAGGTAAGTTCGTACGGCTTGTGGTTGGGCTCCATGGCGGTCGTTGGGTCGTGCCTGGTGATTATGTCTCCGTCAACGCGTCCCCTTTTCTGTAACCAAACAGAGTTCGATGTTATAAGCTCTGTAGAATATTCCTGCCTGACAGTTTCCGGGAGTTGTCTGGTTACGGCCCCACAGAAGACAACTCGCCTATCGCGGTCGGCTATGTAGCTGTGGTGATATTATGACGTTATTTTTCACTGGGAACTATGGAAGATTATGGCCTCCCCTTGGTATTGTTAATGCTCCTTGCAAATTTTGGTCCGGTCTTGGACTAATCTACCCTTTCTCCTGCGATAGGTTGGCTTGCTTGCGAACTGGTCTCTCGAGTTCTTTCGTAGTTAGTCCTTTTTCCATCAGCCACGTCAACCGAAAAGTAGAACTCTCCCCATCTTTTTCGAGTAACATTTTCTGAAATTTCGGGAAGAATTTCGTTTCCTTCATCCTACGGATTGCTCTACTCTTTAGAAATAAAAGTGACAGTGACAGTAACAGTGACAGTAGCAGGGACAGTGATAGTAACAATTACAGTGACAGTGACAATAACCGTGACTTGCTACCTGTAGTTTGCGTTTGTATAGTATACACATAAAAAATATGGTCACAATTATAATAAATTTAACCTTGTTTATTATAATATATTATTATTATTATTATTATTATTATTATTATTATTATTATTATTATTATTATTATTATTATTATTATTATTATTATTATTATTATTATTATTATTATTATTTAATAAAAAAGAATATCGCACATATTTTTTGGAATTAATTACTAAATAAACACTTAATTACGCTTTAATACAAATATAAATAATTAATCTAAAAAAACATTGTTCTATAACTTATTCACATTGATATCATTTTTTTAAATTTTCAAATCGCTATTTATTCTCTTATCTTCTTATTTTTCCTTTTCATCGATCATTGTCTCCATTCTCAGTTTTTCATGGGGATTTGTGGAAATTTTGAATTTCTTCCCCCTTTTTTGTCCATCTAAATTTGCTAAGTTGATTTGGAGAAATGTAAACATTTTTTTTCTTCCCCACTCTTCTTGTTGTTTACAGTCGTTTCCTGTGTGGTTTCTTATGACAGATCTCATTAGGGTTAAAAACTTTTAAGATCTTGAATAAATATAAAATTCTTTTTTCACTCCCACTTTGTTCTTGATGCTGTCGTTCTTGGCTGTTGTTTTTCACTTGCACTGATTTTTATTAATTAAAGTATTCTTGATTATGTCGATTTAATATGAGAAGAATGGGTTTCGCTTGTAGGTCCGGAGCAACAATTGCTTTAATTTAGATTTGATAAAGCTCCAACAATGTTTTATACTTTTAATAAATAAATTCGTAAGTGGATGGTTGGACGACACAAAAATGCAATGTTAATAATTGGATATTTTAAATAAGATATAATAGGCACCCTTTTTTAACTACACAATCTGATCTATTGAATCTTTGCTTTATTGCACTTTTAATAACTAAATGAAATACACAGGCTAGTGAATTAATTATATGAACTTGCTGCAGGATGCCCGAAAGTGCACCCTCCCTCTATTCTATCGATCGCACATGTAAGCATAAAATAATACCATTGTGTATGATAATACACTTTCATAGTCTCATAGTTTTAGACGAGGCTTTAGCTACGTTTCCAGAGCTCGAACTGCAAGCCCGGCAGGCAAACAACAGGCGCACATGCAGTCGTTGCCAGACCCAAGTGGTGCACTTCTACGTCACGTAAGAACGGTCACAGTCAGGCGCCCTTTGTTATAACCGCTCGATTTTTCGGAATTAGTAAACGGTGCGCTGAGAAGGATTACTTTGCCGTTTATCATAGATAAAAATTTCTATCACAAACATGGTCGAAATGGCTGCCTAAAGTTTTTTATAATATATTTAGTTAGTCTGTTATATTAAGGATACTAATATATCGTATCATTTCTAAAATAGATTACATATAGTATTAAAGAGTATATGTTATCAATGTCAGCAGATCCGACGACGCGCTCGGCCGTTTTCCATACTCAAATTCCTGTTCTCTGATTGGTTAAATAATTTTTTTGTAAATTCAAAGCGTTTCCTAGTTCTAGATTTTGCACACGGCTTGCCCCTGGCTTCATGGAAACGCAGCTTTTGATTTTGACCAATTAACCTCTTTTCTTGGCGCTAAAATTTGGTTGCCCACTGTATTTAAAATAATTAATTGCATGAGGAATTTAATAACAGCAAATATTAACCTATAAATTACGCCCAATTGACATTAATATTATTGAACCGAGAAGCTCTATATATAAATATATATATATAAATATTAATTATATATATATAGTAATTAATATATATATAGTATATTTATATAATAATAATAAATGTATATATTAATTATATATATAATATTAATATTAATATATATATATATAAATAAGTTATATATAATATATATTTAAATAATATATATATAATTAATATAGATATATATGATAAAGGTCACAAAGATACTAGGAGAAGAAAATGTCGCCTAGCGTCGTATTTTAACTCAAAGGAAGATAAAACTCATTTTAATTTTTGATAAAAATAATAAATGATCGTTTATTTTGCAGTGAGAATTTCTATATTGACGACCCTATTTATTTCTCAGCTATTTTAAAAAGAGCATATTATCTACATATGTTATCGACTAATACTCTAAACTTTCTATTTCATATATATAATATATATATATAAATATAAATATATATAATATATATATATATTATATATTATATATATATTAATATATATATATACTATAATATATATATATATATATATCAATATATATATATAATAATTAATTAATATATATATATAATTAATTATTATATATACATATATAATATATATATATAATAAATATATATATATATATACGTATATATTAATTATATATATAGTATATTAAATAATATAATTTAATAAATATATATATATATATATATATATATATATAATAATATATAGATATATAATAATATATATATATATTATATGATATATATAATATATATTAATAGTATATATATAATTCTTAAATAATAATTTATATATATATATATTTCATATCATAGATATATGTATTAGTATAATATCAACGCCTTTTATAAGAACAAGTAGTCATATACCATTAATTATGACATCTGCTAAACCATAAAATAGTCCACCTCTCTAAACCACAAGTCTCATACGCTACTCTATCGCACTCTTCTCTCATTGTCGCGTCCTCATCAAAGCTAACTATTGAATAGTCTAAATGTTGGCGGTTAGATGAGAATATATAGATAATTACTTTTATTATTATTGATCATATCTATAACAATATAATGTTAATTCATAATATTATTCGATTGAGAACTGTTATAAGATATTTTGCCACGTCTCTTAACTATAATATATCATTTTGCAAAAAAAATTAAACATGATTATTCTATAATAAAGCTTATATATTGAAAATAGCTTGTAACCTTAATGCGTCTTCTTTCGTACTCTGGTCTATGGTATTGGTTTCACTTTTCAGGTATTCCTAAGATCTTACAGTACCGTACAATTAATAATCTAAACTTAACACTAGCATATCCAATTATGCCCTTTGTACAATCCACAGAAATAGATCTGTGTGTGGAATTAAGCTCTACTTATAGAGTTCATTCGCTACGTCATCCTAAAAAATATTTGGGTGGCGAAAAATCCAGGGTGTGATTTTCAATAAAAAAAAAAAAAAACAAGATGGCCGTAAATATATATTTACAACCTTAATACTGACCTTCATACTAGTCCATCAGCTCATTAACAAGTTCTTTAATAAAATTTTCAGCTTTGAAATTTTCCAGCAAAAAACTATCGCGCAAAATCTTAAGGATTTTCATGCTATTTCTTTTCCAAAGTCACTTATGAGCGATTGATCAAACATGGAAGGTCAGTCTTTTAAACAGATCTCTATTCGAGTTGAAGGGAACCGATAAAACACCATCTGGAACTTTTCACCTTTTCAGAAAAAACCTAGGAAACTTTCCATGTAAGTGGAAAATGCGGAATACCATTTACAAATATCTAATGACTCGAATAAAAGTTTTCTTAACCCTACTTTTATATGAAGTGAAGGAAGCAAAATCTTTATGTTCTGCTTTCTATAGCAGTGTTGAGATATAAAAAAAAATTTGATCACCAGGAGTTAAATGACTGTCGTAGGGGCAAACTCTTCTGCTAGCATAAAAAGGATGTCACTGGCCATCCACACTAGCCACAAATCTGGAACAATCAAGTGATGTTGAGCCGCGTGTGATGTCATACTGAAAATAGTCAAAGTTAACTTTAAAGGCAGCACACACGTCTCACTGCCGCGCAGACGATCACATATTTACATACAAATCAGGATGTGTTTTTCATATTTGTAGTATGTTTGACTTATATGGTATTGGTCGCTACAACGCACCGCGAATAGAGAAAGGAAACTCATACGATTTATGATACTCATGGACAGAAATTAGCAGAAATGTACTCGAGCTGAAGAACTTGTACTCGAAACATCAATGAATAGCATCAATTTATTCAAAACTGGTAGGAAAGTTTCGTGCTGTCGAATTCGTGACCTCTAGCAAGTCCGTTGACGAGGATGGTGATACCAGGTCTCAGATTTAAAGAAAACTGCTCGAGGCTTCCTTTTTTCCTACGTGGAAAGTCATTTTCACGGCAATGGGTGTAGGAACGAATTCCACTGTGCGTAGACGGGGATTTTCAAAAGGTTAGCTTCCTTAGTTTAGAACGTTTTAGATCCTAATTGAAGGTATTGAGCTCATCTTGTGTCATTTTATGAATCAAGGAGTTTGAGCTTGCTAAGAAATCGATATCCCATGACAAGAAGAAGGTTGTTAGTTTTCCGCTGCCTGAAGGAAACACCTCTGTTTTCGTTCAAAGGCCGGAAGAAACATCCTTTTGAGGGAATTCAGGAAACAAAAGAAAGTTCTCTATATATATGATCAAGTGAGAGAGAGTGTATGAGATTGTATACAAGATGGATATAGCTATCTCGTTTTCAGAACATTCCTTTCTTAATAGACTGAAACCGTACAGAGATCGAACAAATCAGTCGTGTGATGCGAAAGGACTCCACCAAACCATGTGGTACTGCAAATTGCCGTACCAACGATATTTGAATTCCAGTTCATCTATGCTATTGAGTTTGAGATAACACGTAACGGTGTGAAGATATCGTGAGGTGATTCCATTTATCTTTTTCTTCCCTATCGTTACAACAAAAAGTTAAGTAAAGACTAAGTACTCTCGATTTTTAAAAAGATGTAATAGGAACGGCAAATTTTCTTTCAGATAGCAAAGTCGCTTCTCGTAAGCAGCAAAAGTTTTCAAGATTATTTACACACTGTCGACCAACAAATCCTCATATTGAGTCGTTTGTTTTAGGAGAAAAGTGACCAGCACAGAACTCTTGACACTAACAAGAATACAATTGTACATAAGAAGCACTTAGGCAACTATAACTCACCAATTTCAGCATAATCACTGTCCAACAAGCTCAGTAACATACACCTGAACTCTCTTAACACAGGTATAGATGACCACCATGTTTTAATATCGTCTCGAGAACGCCAATTCGTATCCTGCGTGGTGAAACAAGTGGCAGATAGGGAAGAGCATTTACACATCATTGGTCGAGTACGATATACTGTGCATAAGAGGATTCTGGTTGTTATGCATTGTTTGGAAAGGTGATTTATGCCGGAATTGTGGTCTGATTATTCCATTAAGTGCATGTTCCGTAAAATGAGGAGACAATGTGAGTATATTTGTTTATGGTAGTGTGAGTTGCTCTGACCTAACAACGACCAAAAATAGGATTTGTTTCGACAGTGAATGTAAAGAATCTTGAAAACTGTTAATGCTGCATTGTATGAAAGAACCGTGAGAGGTCCATTACAGATTTTAAAAAAAGTATATCTTGATTATTTTGTGGTAAAGATAGGTAACCAGAACAAGAGATGCAGACACGAACTCACATATCTTACTATTACGTGTCAATTCAAGAACTCAATGCATTAGAATGAATGGAAAAAAATCGTTGTATGCAATTTGCAGTACCCATGGTTTGGATGGAGCCTTGCAATCACACGACTGATTGTCATCTCTGTATGGTTCATCCTATTAAGAAAGGAATGTTCATGAAAACGAGATAGATATATACTTGTATATCCTCATGAACTCTTTGCAATTTGATCATTACTTCATAGCAAAGAACTTCTTGTTCCTGAACCTCAAAAGGATGTTTCTTCGGACTTTGACGAAAACAGAGGTGTTCCTTCAAGCAGCGGAAAACAACAACCTTCATTGTCATGGGATTCAGATTTCTTAGCAAGCTCAAACTCCTTGATTCATAAAATGACACAAGATGAGCTCAATAACTTCATTAGGGATCTAAAACTTCCTAAAAATAAGGCAGAACTTTTGAAATCACCGTTACGACAGTGGAATTACCTACACCATTCCGTGAAAATGACCACTTTCCACAGTAGGAAAAAAGAACTCGAGCAGTTCTTTAAAACTGAGCCTGGTATCACCTATGTCAACGACGCTGAAGTCACGATGGATGCACACAACATACTACACAGTTTTGAATAAATTGATGCTATTCATTGATGTTTCGAGTACAAGTTCTAAGTGAGTACATTTGCATAATTGTCATGAGTTCCATAATAGTAATGAGTTCCTTTCTATTCCGGTTGCGTGTGCGACCAATACAAAAGAAACATATACAAATATGAAAACCATCCTGATTGTAGTAAAATATGTGATGTGCCAGTGAGAAGTGTGTGCTGCCTTTAAAGTAATTGCTATTTTAGTATGACATCAAACGGGCTACACCAATCACTTGTTGTTCAATGTGCTAGTGGGATGGCCAGAGACACCCTTTATGCTACAGAGAGTTTGCCCCTAAGACAGTCATTAACTCCTGGGATTAAATTTTTTTTATATCAACCACTCATAGAACAGAACAAAGTTTTGCTTCCTTCACTTCATATAAAAGTAGGGTTAAGAAAACTTTTATTCGAGTCTTAGATGTAAATGGTTCCGCATTCACTTACATGGAAAGTTCCCTAGGTTTTTTCGAAAAGGTGAAAGCAGATGTGTTTATCGGTCCACAGATCAGAGATCTGTTTAAAGACAGACTTACAGTTTGAATCAATGCTAAATGACTTGGAAAAAATAGCATGAAAATTCCTTAAGATTTTGCGCGTAGTTTTCTGGAAAATTTCAAAGCTGAAAACTTTAAAGAACTTGTTAATGAGCTGATGGACTAGTATGAACAGCTAGGTTGTAATATATCATTTAAAAGGCATTTTTTATTTTTTTTTTGAAATCACACCTGGATTTTTTCCCCCCAAATTTAGGTGACGTGAGCGATGAACATAGTGAGCATTTCCACCAAGATATTTCTGTGATTGTACAAAGGGAATTGGAATGCTATGTTAAGTGATTATTGTACGATACTGTAAAGGAATACTAATGAAACACAATACCATAGACAAGCAAAAGAAGACGCCCCATGTAGGTAAGCTATTTCCATATATAAAATCAAGTTATTTTTTTTGCAACTATGCAATATGTATAGAGAGGTGCAAAATAATTAAAATAATCGCAAATTGATGTTTCAATTTATAAACATTTTTGATTCAGCGACCCAAAAAACTAAAGTAAATCATATTCTCATCACCGTAGTACTCAAACTATTCAAAATTGTTGCAACACAGTGATTAATATATATATATATATATATATATTAATATATATATATATATATATATAATATATTAAATATAATATAACTATATAAATGACAAAAGAGAAACAGGTATATATATTAATAAAGTATATATACTATAAAATATATATACTTGTAATACCTATACTTAGTATATAGTAGGACTTTTCAATGGCTAATGAATTCACCCTTCAAGCATCGATTTATAATATGAATCATACGACTGATAACATCGTAATTTGTCATCTAGATTTACCGTCTGTATAAGGT
>JABUQX010133509.1:27500-34216 GCA_015478945.1 Trachelipus rathkii | reverse complement strand
TAACCAGCTTTTTTGATAAGCATCGAATGTGCCGGGTACATATAACTTTTCACATCCCAGATGGCTCGACTTTCCTCACCGTAAAGTTTGAAAGAGATAAAACATAGAAACATAAAATAAGAGATGGTTTGAATATACTAAGAAGTGGAAGGAGGCAAACAGTAATAATAAGGAGAAGGATTGGAGGTTGAGAAAGGGTTAAATGTTGGATTCACCTCCAGGATGATCATTTATATGAGTGATAATCTGTTGGAGGTTGTTATAGAAAAATAAATAGAAGAAGATGTTCATCAAATCTGTATCTGAGAAACAAGAAGAAAGTTATTTCGCGAAACATATGTGTATTATCATTGATCAATCCCTACAATGGAATGATTTCAAAAAGCGGTGAAGAGAGTAGAAAGATGGTCTCAATATATTGATGCCTTATAAATAGTCGAAAATTAAGCATTTGAGTCAGTAGTCTTTGTTAGGGAAGAATATATAATGATCAGATACAAATTGAATTTATCTGTAAGATTGGTAAGAAAGTCAAAGCCATAATATGTGTAATTATTCTAGTTTAAGGCTGCATGGGAGAGTTAAAAACAAAATAACAAATTAACAAAACCTTGTTTGTGTTAATATGATGTCGGTAGCGCTCACACAACTAATTTTCGGTTAAGGACGAATGTTTAGGTAAGAGAGTTCAAAGATGAAAAAAGGAGTGGTGCAAATCCAAAGTTATAGTTAAAAAAGGACAGTAAACGTAACGTCCGCAAACTCTTAAATGTAAATCGTATTACATACCACACTTACCTTGTAAAGTACACTTAAAATCCCGAATATAATTTATATATTATACTTAAAAATATAATATACTATATAATTAGCTTCATAGTAAACTATATTATAATAATATATATATATACTAAAATATATATATATATAAATATGTATATAAGAACATAATATAATATAATAAATACTCATATAATATATATATATATATAATATACTACATAAAAACGAACGACTGTTGAGAGAGGGAGAGAGCTGCGTCGGAACGATTTCGACGAAAGAAGATGGATCGGCCGACGCGGGCGAGACCATGGGGGACGATTGCAAGAGGAACGTACGATCGAAGAGGATCGATGAACAGAATATACAACCGACAGAATGCCTGGAGTGTGTTTCTGTAGAGATGACCCTTAGGGATCTAACCAAAAGGGAATGAGTGAATGAATGATATATAAATATATATATTATATATATATATTATATTTATATATATATATATATATATATTATATATATATATATAATATATATAATAGGTAGTTATAATAATATTTATTTATTTTAGGGTTACCAAAAATAACTATATGTATAGAAGAGACCTCATATCCGTATATATACCTCGCGGGTCATATAGTTATATACACGGTAGAGAATATTAGTGAAATATAAATATATATATATATACGAGTTTTTTTAAAATATATATAATATTATTATTTATATTAATAGTATTATTTCAAATTAATTATATTATATATTAATTAAGTAATATAGTATAATATAAAATATATATATATATATAATATAATATATATATAGAGGTATTAGAGGCATTACATTCCATATTCTTAATGTATAATTATATATATATATATTATATACTTAAAGTATATGTGGCACACTTGTTACTTTTAGTTTCTCAATTTGAAGTAAAATATTTCATTCCCAACTTAGACATTCAAAATGAATAACCTGTCATTAATTTCAAAGTATTGAATAATTATTTGTTACGCACTTATGATACTAAATAAGAGATACTTATTTATATTATAATATACAAATTAAATATATATATATATATATAATATAAGTATTTATATATATATATATTAAATATATATATATATTAAATATTAATATATATATATTTAATTTAATTATACATATATGATAATATATATATATATACAATATATAACTATATTATATATATATATATTATATATATATATATATATATATATATAATATATATATATATATATATATTAGGCCAATTCGTCCAATTTTAATCTGCTATTGGCACAATAGTAAAATTATAAACTTTCCGAAAATTCTTCTATTCTCGCATAGCACTGGAAATTAACTGCTTAACTAAAAAATAATTATACTATTTACCAAGATACAAATTCTCTTTCGTCAAGAAATCTTAAATTCATTATCGAGAGCTATATAAATATACTTAATGGCCAAGTTTCGAACGTAGAAAAGATTTTGTTCACGGCTAACGTGCCTTTGAAAGAGACATTGGAACATATTCTTTTAACATCTTATTTGCGTCACATAACATCCACTGTTAAACGGTCTGGAAGATGAACGTTTGAGGAGTTATTAATACATAGCTACAAAAGATATAAAATTTTTTAAATTTAATGGATTTAAATTTTTTATAGGTAAGTTGATGATGTTGCTATGGGTAGTCCTTTGGGGCCTACTCTAAGTAACATTTTCATGTGGTAGTTTTTGAATCATTTTGGCTTAGTTAAAGCACGGATGCTCTTTACATGCAAAATTTTCTATCTGACACGTATGTTTATTGAGGCCAATGTGACTTTTTTTATAATGCCAGACCCTGAATTGATTGTTTTTCAAGTATATCTTAATTTCAGACACCCAAAATATATAATTTTCACAGTGGATATTGAAGAAAGGGAGATTCGTTGATGATCGCTTGCATATTTGTGAAGTCTTTTAAAATATCGGAGATTTCTACCACATTTCTTGTTATGGGGATCGTTTGATTGAAAGAGTCCTATTCTTAATTCTTATTTTTATAATAAAGTATTTTAAATTTATGTAATTTAATCAATATTTTAAATTGAATTATTGAAAATAGGTATAATTACAAAAATTCATTTGATATCAAATTTGTAACCAAGTTGAATCTTTACATTTTTCTAAAGAATAGATTTAACCATATTTATCTTTAATGATAAATATTGACAGCATATTCAGGAATCAACTTTCGTTAAAATTTCAGCAAATATCCTGCACTAAATTAACTGTACCTAAAGCAAATTCTGTATATTTTGAAATTGACCTTTTATGGGAGAGTGAGTTGTGAAATTGAACGCAGAATTAAAGAATTTTTAATAATAAATATCCCCAAGTTCAACTTCAGATAAGCTTTTTCAAATGAAAATAAAATTGGAGAATTCTTCAAAGTTAAAGAAACTTCCTTTACCTTTTATGTTCATTATCAGTGATATACAAAATACAAGGTGCGGTATGACTATAAACATGTAAACTCGTCAGCTATTCAACGAGTTGGGGTAAAGTTATGGCGGGGGCATGCTGAGTACTAGTGCCATTGAGGTGGTGGAATTTATTCCATGCAACCATGGAAAGGACTGCGCGTCGACCAACACGCGATGAGTGCGTACAGATTATCACACTCCATACCGATAGGTACGGGTACTGTGAACTCGGTCGACGGTTTGGTGTAGAGAACACAACCATTGCACGGGTCGTAGATCGGCACCACGACAACCCCAGGCAAGGCACGCATGGTAGCCGTGGCCAGGGCAAAGCCCACGCTCCACAACTAAGAAGTTGAATAACTGTTTTAAGCCGTATGCGACCGTAAGAGAACCGTCATACCAAACAGAAGGCACCTCAACAGCTGCAGGTTTAGGTAAATGTGACACCGTGTGAGTGATAATACAATACGTCAACGTTCCGAGGAACATGATTTACGACCAAAGAGGCTGGTCATAGGACTACGACACACCAGGGAGCATCGACGAGCGCGACTAGCATTTTCCCAGGAACACCAACATTGGACCGTCTTGATTGGGCGAGTGTGTTCTTTACTGATGAATCCAGAGTCAGTCTCGACACCTCCTATCGGCGATCCAGAGACTATCGAGGACCTAATGAAAGGTACCTGTAGTGTAATATGCCTTACATTGCCATTTGGAGTAGGATCTCTCTCATGGTCTGAGGGGGCATATCTTTAATGGGTCGTGCAGAGTAGCACGTCCTGGATGGCGGTTCCCTAACCACCGCACGGTACATCGCAGACATCCTTGACCCGTATGTCGTGCCATATGCCCTCTACATCGGTGACCGATTCACCCTAAACCATGACAACGCAAGAGCACACATGGCCAGATGCGTCACCGAACGAACACCTAGCGACGGTCCAAATCAGGACATTTGATTGGAAAGCATACATTCTCTACCTTAACCCAATTGAACATGTGTGGGGGCATGTCGAAACGATGGTTGCGACAGCCATCTCCAGAAACCCTCCAGGCGCTGTGGCATGTGGTGCTTCACGTATTAGATCAGATTTCCTTGGAGGACATTCGGCACCTCATTGAGAGCATGCCACGACGGTGCCAAGCCATCATCCTTGCCAAACGTGGTCATACACGATATTGAGTAACACCATCCACACACGAACCCTTCACCGCGATAGCGTCCCACTTTGGAGGAAACGCATCGGCCACATACAGGATCCATTCGCAGGCCCCCAGGGGATTCCTGGGACCCCTCGACAATCTTACCACTGTATAATGTGTCACAAATGCTATGTTATTTGCATATAAAGTTACAAAGCGTTCTGGTCATTTCTGTAGCCTGTTAACGTCATATGAGCCAGTGTTGCATTAATTTTGACGAGTAGTATTTATATATATATATATATATATATATATATATATATATAATTATATATATAGTATATATATATATATATATATAAATATAATAATATATATATATAATATATATATATATATATATATATATATAATATACCGTAATATATATATATCTATATATATATTAATATATAATATTATATATATACTATATATATAATAATTATACTATATATATATATATAATATATATAATATATATTTAATATATATATATATATAATATATAATTATATATATATATTATATATATATTATATATATATATATATATAAAGATATATATATATATTATATATATATATATATACATTATAATATATAGATATATATATATATATATAATATATATATACTATATATATATATATATATATATATATATATATATATATATTATAATATATATATTATATAATATATATATATATATATATATATATATATATATATTATATATATAGCCGCTCACGGACAGAGGCCTAATCAAGGAGCAATTAACGTCCGAGCAAGACGAAGCCAAGCCAAAGGAGCAGGGCTGCGGAGCCGGCAAATTTTTTTCCGCGCTATGCACTCCGCTCCGGCTCATCATTTGTAAAATTGATCCCAGCTTCCAACTCCGGCTCCGGCATTTTAAAATTACCGGCTCCGACTCCGGCTCCGGCTTCTTGTTATAATTCCTTCTCCTTTTACACTTATGAAATCATTAATTCTGTTACAAAATTTTGATAGTATGATGAAATGAAATGTTTTTATGACATCTTTATTAACTTAGAATTTAAAAACAGAAAATTTTCATAGAAATAAGAATTTTAAGAAATTCAGAATAAGAATAATTAACTTTCTTCCTAAATTATAATATAATTCCTCTTTGAACGATGAACTGCCTGTACATTTACGTAATATAATTTTTTTTCTAAAATGCATGAAAATTATATTTCAGTTTCATCCTAAAGTTTAAATAATTCCTCAATTGAACTATGAGCTGCCTGAATATATGTAACAATTTTATTCAAAATATATTTATATAATATATACTAATAATAATATTATAAAAATACTATTTTTAAATCTTTTATTTAAACATATTTGCTATATATATTTATATATAATATATATATAAACTATATATAATTATAATATTATATATATATATATATAATATATTATATATGTAATTCACTTTCTTCCTAAATTTAAAATAATTTTTTCTCTTTACAGCCCTGACCATATGTAATTATAAAATGTATTCCAAAACAATTGTTCCTATAAAAATAAAACTTCATTCAATAAAATCCTTCCTTTAAGGATATCTTTAGTTCCTATGTTATTGTTTTTAAAGCAGAAAATTAATGCTCTCAACATCACTTTACTAGGAGGCCAGCTTGTAAATTGTGCAGCTGCATTTGGCAAAATTTAAGGATAGCAATTAATTGCCTCTTAACTGTTAACTTTGATTTCCGGTCAATTTTCATTATTCCATCAATGCCTTATGGAATTCTACGGTTTAATTATCTAGAGGAGGTTTTTTTAGTTGAATGTGCTATTTACTGGTAGATTTCTGCATGCTCCATTTTCCCCATTATCTGTCAAATTTGACTCTTTATATTCATCTGACAGCTACTACGGGAGGTTTCCTGAAACTGCTGAACTATCCGACTCCGACCCAGATTTCTGTTTGATAAGTGTTATTCATTTAAGTCCTAGTTCACAAAAGAGCATTCCTAGCTTTAATATCAGATCTATCAGTTCTGAGAAAGATTCTGAAACAAAAGATGGCCGAACAAATATTTTATTTTCACTTAACATTCTTTCCCTTCTTTTCATGGAATTTTTTGTCATTTCAAATAACTTCTCTATAAAAATTTTCCTGCAGTCAAGTCTTCTGATGAATATTTTTTATTGTAAAGTATGGGTGTTTTTAAATAATTTCTTCGAGGGCTTCGATTTGTTCCCACTGACTACCAGAGAGAGAAAATATCAGGCCAG
>JABUQX010133509.1:0-20000 GCA_015478945.1 Trachelipus rathkii | reverse complement strand
GTGGCTCTCGTGATGGACCCTGACTCTCGTTCAACTTATATTCACTATTAGCCTCAATTCTAACACTTGTCGCCCTCAGGTGTTCAGAAGCGCGATATGTCCAACATATTCAAAGAAAAGTAGCACTATCTAAGATACTTTGAAACTCTTCTCAACTCTCATTTCTCATTTCTTTCGGCTTGAGGTCTACTGGCGATATGCTTTCCTATCTACCGATTTATATTTTTCCGGCCCCTAGGAACTACGTGAAGCTTGTGTTGGTAGCGTTGACATATCCAAGCATTTGACCGGGTATGGCACGTGTCACTTCTCTCCAAGCTCCCCTCCTTTGGGTTTCATCCTTCTCTTTGTTACCTATGTCTAGCTTTCTTTCAATCGCTCAATATCGGCTGTTGTTGATGGGGTAACTTCTTCTTCTTCATTTTACTGTCAATAGTGGCGTTACTAGGGTCTCTTCTTATCTTTTACTTTATTCCCATTTTTCTTTAATGATTCTTCTCACCTGCCCACATCTAACTCTATTCCTTCAGTATGCCGATGACATCGACCTTCATTCTTCAACTCTTTCAATTGTCTACTCCTTTCTTTATTCTAAATGCTCTCGTCCTTAATCTTCCCGTTTCATATTCTCATCTGATCTGTGGATTAGAATTTCTGGGTGGGTTCTCTCTCAACCATAGATTGAAATTCAATTCTTTAAAACCCAACTTCTTACAAATCTCCCACTCTAAGACACATGTCTAACATTCCTATCATATTTCAGTATGTTTCTTTCTCGCCTTTCTCCTGTTGAAATAATGAACCTCCTTGACCTTAACAAACAAAAAAATGTTTGGAAAACTTCACTTCACAACGATGCCTAGGATTTGCCTCCAAAAGATACTGGGAGTTCGTTTAGTTTGCTGAGACTTTTTTTCTCTTCTAATTTATCTGCAGATATACAAAGGGATCTCATCCGCCCTTGTATGGAGTACTGCTCTCATATTAGGGGGGGCTCTGGTTTCACCTGGCTTTTGGATAAGGTCGAGACAAAGGCCAAAAGGCTTATAAACTGTTTTGTACTTTTACAGCTATGTGGACTCTATCTTTTGCGGCGCTGATGTTTTTTGCTTTATTCTCTTTTCTATAGGTACCTCAGCTGAAGTGGCTTGAGAAGAACCTACATCATCTCGTTTACCACCACCTTATACGACGCAGTCGTACACACAAGGGGTGCAGTTTAAAAACACAAGGTTTCGCTGCTGTATTAGTAATTTCAGACTTGTTCGCCCATTTGGCACTTATTTCCTTTTGCCACCTCTGTTCTATGAAATTCTCTTCCATCTTCTGTGTTCCCAGCTGAATTTAATCTCCCTCACTTGTTAAAGCCTGAGTCTTGTGCTCATACTGCAGTAATTTGCGTTAGATTGGCGCACTATTTAAGGAATATAAACACCCCTTTCCTTGAATAGGGCTTTATGCCCGTGGAGTGGTGGTGAAAACTGTAAGAAAGAAAAATATCACATCCCCCTAAACAACTCCATCATTACCCTAAACAAAACACCCAAAATGCGGGAGGTATTATATATATATATTATATATATATATAATATATATATTACTATATATTATATATATATATATATATATCAATATATATATATTATATATATATATATATATAATATATTATATATATATATATATATATATGTCTGTGTGTGTGTGCTTGTGTGTAAGAAGGGCCTCGTTTGTAGAATATAAAGGAATTGATGAGAAGAATCTTACGAGCTAAAGAAATTTCTTAAATTTACAAAACATTTGACACTTAAATGTAAATTACATAAGCTTTCGTTCCTATACTGGAACGTCATTCAGATTGATAGTTTTAAAGACTAAAAATTAAAGAATATCAAAAATAATTAAGTTATGTAAGAATTTAAAGTTTGGAGGATTTGATTTTTTTTAAAAAATGTGTGGTGCACAAAATATTATTTTGTATGGTGTCAATGTTATATTCTCCTTTAATTTTATTGTAATTATTTGAATTGGTGATACAAAAAGAATCAATAAGTTTACATTTTTGTAAATTATGAACATAGAGAATTGGTGTCATTTGGTCAATGTGAATAGTGTGATTATATGTAGAGCGATGAAATGTGAAGGAAGAATTTTGATTGTCATGTAAAAAGGTCATGTTTATGGTGATAAAGACGACATGTTGAAATCATGGGTTTCTCCTAGGGTTGGCAAACGCACCGGTGCGGTGCGGTGCGGTGCGGTGGGCGGTGCGAGCTGTAAATGTCGGTGCGGTGCGAGAATTTTTTAGTTACTGGCTCCGACACGTGCGCCCGGACGTGCGTTTTACCCGGGCGGTCGGTGCCGCGGTGCTGAAAGCTTTTGATGCCGACGACGAGCGGTGCGCGGTGCTGGGCCTTTCAGATCAATTATTTTAAAATTCGGATATATATATATATATATATATTATATACTATAAGTATAATATATAGTATATATAATATATATATATATATAATATATAATATATATATATATATATATATATATATATATATATATATATATTAAAAATTGTATATATTATATATATATAATAATATAATGTAAAATCCCTAATAAATTATATTTATATTACTATTTAAAAATATACGTTCATTCGAAGTATTATTTAATGCTATTAACGAATTAAGGGAAACTAATTTTATTTAATTGACATTTAAAACGGGAGAGGCCTTTCTATGCTCACTCATCACTTTATTCAATCCCAAAACGCAGCCGACTAGGGATGGCCAAAAAATATCGATATATCGAAATATCGATATTTTGGCTCGATAATCGATACTTTTTGGGCGATAGAAAAATATCGATATTCGATATTTCGATATTTTTTTCAATATCGAAAAAGCCGATATTCTTTTCAAAAAAAAATTTTTTTAAAGGTCGGAAAAAAATTAAATCTTATTCAACTCTCCCGACACCCTGAAGTGATGAAACACTCTTTTTCCCCCATATTTCGTTCTTCGTTCGTCCCCCATAATATCGTGTATAAAATAAAACGAAAAATTGGGTTTTAGATTTTCGTCTTTCGGGAACCAAAAATAGGGAGGAGGGGATGACATTGACACATGCCATATAGTCAAAATTGGTCTTTGATATTCATAATCACTACTCAGTATTCAGTGATCAACAATGGATAGAGGTGTCGTTATGTGCTAAACTGCCAAGTATTGTGTTTTCTTTAAGTTTCTTAGTTCCAAAAAATAAAGAATTTTTTAGAGAAGTTTAAATATAACGAGTAGAGAATTGAATAAAAGTAAATTAACATGTCATCGAAAAGTAGAGTCTGGGATTATTTAAATAAAATCTCTAATGCCGAGGCAGTTTGTAATCTCTGTGGCAGAAATGTGAGATCCAGTAACAATACAACAAACCTGAAGCCCACATAAAAACAACATAAGTGCTTCAATTGTTAAAAAAGTCGTCCCAGAACAGTAAAAACCGACACATCAACGGGAAAAGGACATATATCCCCAAAAAAGGTATTTTTAACATTTTTGTTTAATAAAAATTTATTTTTTTTTTTTTTTTTTTTACAAAATAAGTAGGCCTATTTGAAAAATGTGACAATGAGCGAAATAAATTTGATAACCGTAACAAATACACTGATCTCCGGTGGGTTGTACCGTACTACGGTACTACCGTTGTAGCACTGTAGCCTGTTGTAGCCTTTGAGTTTTGACTTTTATATATATATATATTATATATATATATATATATATATATATAATATATATAATATATAAATATATATATATATATAGTATATATATAATATATATATATATATATATATAATATATACTATATTTAATATACTTATATATATATATATATATATATATATATATATACTATATTAATATATAATATATAATATATATATATATATATAGTATACTATATATGGCACAAAGCTTGGTGGGTCCTGTACATGAACTATATATATATATATTATAATATATATATATATATATATATATAATATATATATATATATATGATATAATATAAATATATATAATAAAATCATATAGGTTAGTATTAAAACAGTAATACTGTAAATACCTAACAACGCTCATTGTCTAAGAATTAAAAAAATAAATAAATCTGTTAACATCATCATTTCTGCCGTTATAAAATAAAAAAACATCGTACATCCCTAAAACTTTGTTATTTCATTTATTTGTTTATTTTACATTAATTTTAATTTATTTTTACTTTTTCTTAACTGAAATTTGCCCCTGATTCCAAAATTGTATTTAATTTTCAGTGTAGCTATCGTTGTTTTTAACTATATGCGTCCCCTAATCTGGAGGCATATATATATATATAAATATATATTATATATATATATACAATATTATATATATAAATTATATATAATATATATATATATATATATATTATATATATATATATATATATATATATTGGATACATAAATATCGAAATATCGATATATCGAATATCGATATTTTTCTGGCGATAATATCGAAGGCGATATGATATTTTTTAAAATATCGATATATCGATTTATCGATATTTTTTAGATATCGGGCATCCCTACAGCCGACAATTGAAGTGTTCTAATGAGTATCAATATTTGGGTGAGAATTTGGTTGGTTTGTATTTATATTTTTCATGTGTAAGTTTAACTTCTTGTCTTGTAAGAGAATATTGTTAAGAAAATGGTCAATTTTAATTTCACCATCAATTGTGTTAAGATTATGAGGTTTTGTATTAAAAATTATGAAACTTTCTGTTAGTTTTCGTTTGAAGGTGTTGTTATTTTTTTGAATGATATTGTGGTTATTTGTATTAATGTTATGATTTTTAAGAGTTCTATGTTTGACGAGAGATGAATCTTTATTATCCTTTTGTAAATCCCATTTGTGTTGGTTTATTCTGCGTTTTAAATCGATGGTCTCTCCTATATATAATTGATTACAGTCTTTGCACTCAATCTTGTATGTGCATGGTATGGGCATTGATGGAGGTATATTTTGGAGGGTTGGTTGGTGTAGAAACGATCTCAGATTAGTGATATTTTTGACAGGTTTTATGTTTTTAGGTAGTAACTTTTTGTAATGACCATGGTTATTTGTTGGTATATTGACATAGTGAATGGGGGTTGTAGGGGGAGTATTATTATTAACGGTATAAAAAGTTTTTTTAGCTTTATTAAGAGATTTGAAAAATATTTTAACTGGATAATGTAGCGATGAAAAAATGTTCTTAATATTGTTGAGTTCTTGGTCTATTTTTGAAGGACTACAGATTCTAAATGCTCTAATAATATGGGAAGTTAGTACAGCTAACTTTGTAGAGGGCGAATGTAGGGAAAACCAATCGATATATATGAGCTTACATGCATGGGTTTTTTGTATATAGAGGTGGTGTAAGTTTGGAGGGTTTGGTCAACTTCTATAAAAACATCAAGAAATGGGATTGAGTTATTAACAGGGTATTCAATAGTGAATTTTATGGACGGAATCTTTCCAATGTGGACTAAGAGGGTGATGGGACTAAAGTGAGAGGGCATGGACACAAACACATCATCGACATATCTTCGCCAAAAAATGTTAGAGTAATTGGGATCGTTGAAGATATATCTAATTTCAAATAATTCCATAAAAATTCCACTGATGGTGGGGGACAACGGAGAACCCATTGGAAGGGCAAATTTTTGCTTATTTTAAATTTTATTTTAAATTCAACATTTACATCAAACTTTGTTGATAAAGTTCGAAATATTGCAACGTTATTCAAAAGATTTCCAAAAATTTGGAATGACTACAAAGCAATCTATAAATCAGAAAAAAATACTTCACATAATCCAAACAAAATTACGAGAGATTGTAAAACAAGATGGAATAGTTCATTACCTATGATAGACGAAGCTGTCAGTCAAGCAGAGCAGTTAGAAATTGCAGCTTTGAAGTTAAAACTTCCATCCCTGGCTATAAAAAAAAAAAAAAAAAAAAAAAAAAAAAAAAAAAAAAAAAAAAAAAAAAAAAATAAAAAAAAAAAAAAATAACCAAATTAAATTAATTTTAGAGAATTTGCAAGAAATTCTGAGAGTTTGAGACCTTTCAAAGAAGCATCACAAGTTTTGTGTGGAAGTCAATATACCTACATCTTCGATAATTGTTCCAACTGTTTATGCTATAAGCTCTCAGTTATCAGCAATAGAAGATTTGCATGAAGAAACAGAAAAGGCTAAAGAACAAATCCAAATGAAGTTAATCAAAGACTAATCCCCTACGTTCAAAAACCCAATTTGTCTTATGTCAAAACTTGGGACCCAAAAATTTAAGAAAAAATATTTTCTGATTCTGGCTGGGAATTATATTAATGGATATAGAATTTTTTAAAGGAAAAATATTGAAAATTCACGGAAGCGGACGTTATTGTAGAATCACCAACTAAACTACGAAAGCGAGATCTAAGACCATTTTCTTCGAAAACTTTGAACCATGATATAAATATTTCAAAGACATCTCGTATATCAATGTTTGACAATTTACTTACAAAGTCTAGCGATAGGGACTGCGATAGTGAATCATCTGTAGATTCATCTCTATAAAATGAACTCGAACTTTACAAGAAATATTATCAAAAGGACAAGGCTATAAGAAAAATTGATTTCGAAATTTTAACATTTTGGAAGGAAAAGGAGGCTTTGTTCCCAATACTTAGTAAAGTAGCTAAAGTTTTTCTTGCTATCCCAGCAACATCGGTTGAAAATGAAAGACTTTTCTCAAAAGCGGGCGATCTAATAGCCGATCGAAGACAAGACTTAATTCGAAATGTGTTGAAAAATTAATATTTATAAATAGAAATATAAATTCTCTATATAAAAGAAATACTCTATCAAATATAAAAAAAATATATATATATATATATATATATATATATATATATATATATATATATATATATATATATATAATATATATATATATATATATATATATATATATATAAATATATATATATATATATATTATATACTATATAATATCGTCTGATAGTAGGTTTAGGTAGTCTCAAAAATATCTTGCAGTTATATATATATATATATATATACTATATAATATATATATATATTAAGTATATATATATATATAATATATTATATTATATATATATATATATATATAATATATATATATATATAATACGTTTTATGTTATAATATATATAATATTTATATGTATATATATGTAAATAGATATATATATATATAAATTTAACTTAAATTATTTATTAAATATTATTATAGTTATATTATATATTTAAATTATATATATACATATATATATATATATATATATATTATATTATATAATATTATATATATATATATATATTATAAGTATTATATATATATTATATCGTATGTAGATATATATTATATTATATATCAATTTTTATTATATATAATACTAATATATATATATAATATATATATATAGAATATATTAATATAGTAATATATAAATATAATATACATATATATACTATATTATATATATATATATATATATTATATATATATATATATATATATATATATATATATTATATATATATATATATATATATATATATATATATATATATATATATATATATATATATTTTATATATATATATATTATATATATATATATATATATATATATATATATATATATATATAATATAATATTATATATATTATATATATATAATATATATTATATATATAATTATATTATATATATGGTAAAATTTGCAGCTATACATAAACATATCTACAGATATATATATATACTATAGTATAATATATATACTATACTATATATCATATATATATATATATAATATATATATATATATATATATAATATATATATATATATATATATATATATATATATGTAGCGCGAGAAGAAGAGGTCATTAATTAATTAAACATAGAATTAAATCCCTCACCCCCTCGGGTACAATAATTAATAAGGTGGAAGGTGTATAAACAAATAGTTGATGTTATTTTCTTTATTAACATTCTTTTATTGTAGTTTGATCGCAGATCATAATAGATAATTTTTATTTAGTATAATAAATAAGGATTGGGCCACAGACCCTTCGAATATATTTTCATGAATACTCAAATCCCAATATTATATACATTTTATTTTCGAACAGTTTGCAAAGTGGGGCATATAATAGAATGCCATGTTCTTTACTAGATCTCTTTCACCGTTCTTTCTAAATTTTATTATAAAAATAATATATTTAGAGAGTGCCAGGGCGACGCCCTGGGCACTTGTTAATGGCTCTGTTGTTGTAGCCTCACTGGCGTCTTCCCTCGTTTTGGCGTCAGATATTGCCGGTCAGGGAAAAGACTCTTATTGGTTGACTTAAGATTTTAAATAATATAAACAAAAAGGAATAAACATAGTTATGTGCGTGATCTTATAAGATGTAAGTAAATTTACCGTACATAATAATACACTTAACGTTTGGAGCTTTGTTTCTCCTCTCATAATAATAGCTTTACAATTACAATAAAGATTATAAAAGCATTGTTTTATAGTACGGTAGCCCGTACATCTGGTGCATCCCCGGTTGATCAAGAATACCCAGCCTTCAATTCTAAAAAAAATACATTTTTTAAAAATTTTAAAGTCGGCAGAAACATTCCGTAGAATTTATTTCATTTTTAGCTATACTCCAACTTGTCTAAGGCCTACCCACTCGTGAGGACGTCAGATGTCTTTTTGGAGAGTGCAGATGTTAGCTCCTCCAACACACAGAGTACTTCGAACGAAAGTATCATTTCACTCGTTATTTCAGATAAATTTTAAATATGATTTCATATTAATTCGAAAAATATATTAATTAGACGGCAACATAAAACATTATAAAAATACTTTTAAGCAGATAGATCTTACTATTGACACATAAAATAAACTCGTATATAACTAATTATAATAATTTCATTATATTTTTTAATCAGAGGAACCGAACATCCTAATCTAATTATCATACTTAATAAATAAAATACAATAATTTTTTTTTAATATGGAGATCTCCACGCATTTAAATATACCCACAGACTCAAGGTCTTTACAACATAGATAATTTAAAATATAAATTTTAATCTTCCTACAAATACCAAGTTACAATTTTTCTTCCTCAGAGAAGGAATTTTATTATATGAATAACAACGGTATCTCCTTAAAGTCCGTCTTACAAGCGTTTCTTTGTTCTACATTTTTCGCAATTTAAAATATAAATTTTTGTTACTCTTAAAAATACAAAATTACACTTTCTTTCCTAAAAAAAAAGGAAATTTTTATTATCAAGTTTCACGGAAGACCTTTTTCGGTACCCGTATTACAAGCATTTCTTAAAGTTTTATTTACAAGTTCAACCTTCTTTCCCTCCCAATTTTTGGGGGGGTAAGAGTACGAAGAATGGGGGATACCCACCTCCTTACACATTGTAACAGCTTATTTAAATATACACAAGATTCTTCTAATTATTATATGACAAAAAGCAATCTATCTGATTTTCCATTATTTACAACAACATTATGCCGCCGAATTACTATATATTTTAATTAATTTTTAATAAAACAAAATAATTATAAGATCACATTTGCACTTACAAAAAATACTTTCGATGATGAAAATAAACCATATGTGAGAATGGAGAGCTTTGAAAGACAGGCAATTTTGAGCTTTAACTCTTAGAGGCGACTTGTTGTTGTTATTTAAACTCGCGTGTTCTCGCCCAAATTTTTAAGTTAAGCCTACTTCGATGAGTAACAGGCTATAACGTTTGGGACCGTGAGTCTTCAAATCAGGAATCTGACTTGTCTCTTCTTGAGTTTCACATTTTTAGAGAAAGCGTTTTCTTACTTGCTTTTGGTGGATCTCAATGGTGGGGAGTTTTCCCTCTACCCATCCCCCATATAATAGCAGGACGAAGCTTTCTTGCATCGGAATTTGTGAAAAGATGTTTTTTTTTTTTTTGAAAACTCATGGTGATTTTCGAAGAAAGAACTATCAACTGGGTATCGACTTTTGTTAATTTCTTTTTATAACCAGAAACTTTCTTCACGCTACCACTTACGTTGTTAGCATTAATAATATAGACCCTCAAGACTTACTTCTTTTTAATAACTTATTAAAAAAATTTCTTCACTTGAGTAATTAATATTGTCCACTTTCATTATCAATGTATTTATTATATATTATTATTATTATTATTCATTCATTATAACAACCTAGGCATGCTGTAAGTTCAAGTCGCGATCAGGGGCATCACATATGTAGCGCGAGTAGATGAGGTCATTAATTAATTAAACATAGAATTAAATCCCTCACCCCCTCGGGTACAATAATTAATAAGGTGGAAGGTGTATAAACAAATAGTTGATGTTATTTTCTTTATTAACATTCTTTTATTGTAGTTTGATCGCAGATCATAATAGATAATTTTTATTTAGTATAATAAATAAGGATTGGGCCACAGACCCTTCGAATATATTTTCATGAATACTCAAATCCCAATATTATATTAATTTTATTTTCGAACAGGTTTGCAAGTGGGGGCATATATAGAAGGCCATTCTTGTACTAGATCTCTATTCACCGTTCTTCTATAATTATGTTATCTTATTTATTCCTCACTGCGTGAATCAACTTAGTACTCCTATCAATGTTCGCTTTAAAAAAAGATCTTATTATAAGAACCCTTAATTATAGTATAACAACCTTTTAATTTTATTACACAAAATAATATATTTTGTGTGTCCCGGGCAATGCCGTGACACATCTTGAATGGCATTGATGTTGTATGCCTTAACTCCGTCTTCCCTCGTTTTGCGTCAGATATTGCCGTTCAGGGGAAAAGACTCTTATTTGGTAGACTTAAGATTTTAAATAATAATAAACAAAAAGGGAATAAACAAGTTATGTGCGTGATCTTATAAGATGTAAGTAAATTTACCGTACATAATAATACACTTAACGTTTGGAGCTTTGTTTCTCCTCTCATAATAATAGCTTTACAATTACAATAAAGATTATAAAAGCATTGTTTTATAGTACGGTAGCCCGTACATATGGTATTATTAATATATATAGTATATATACTATATATATAATATATATATATATGATATATATATATATATATATATATATATATATAGTATATATATATAGTATATAATATTAATATATATATATATAGTGGTGGCTCGTGGACAAATTCTGAGTAGGAAAAATCTTAAATTTCTATAATTATATGATATATATATATATATATATATATTATTATATAATAATATATATTATATATATATATATATATTAATATATATATATATATATAATATACTATATATAAATATATATATATATACTATATTATATATATAATATATATTTATATAATATAGATATATATATATATATATATATATATATATATATATATATATTAATATATATATAACAGTATATATATAATATTATATATATATATAATAATATATATATATATATATAATATATATAATATATATAATATATATAATATATATACTGTATATATAATTATATAATATAATATATATATATATAATAAATATATATTATATATATTATAATTATATATATATTATATATCTATATAATAATATATATAATATATATATAGATATATTAATCTATTTTATTATATTATTAATATTATATTATAATTATTATTTAATTATTATATTATATTTTATTATTATTATTTTTATTTATTATTATTATTAGTATAATCATGCTTCGGAGTTTTGGGTTACTGGGTGAACAATGGGATTTAAAACCTTGTTTAAGCGCTTTTGTGTCCTAAATTGGATAAAACATATGAATAAGTGCTAAAGGGAAAAAGAATTGCAAACGGCGAAAGTCGTCGAAGTGTAACTCTTTAAATTATTGAGTGTGATGGTGCCTGTACTTCCCATGAAAAAGAGCAGCCAAGATGACTTGGAGCACCTATCAAGTACTTTGTCTTGTCAAGAGCAAGAAGGGTAACTGAGTGGAATAAGAGTGATGTACAAGGGAAAGATTGATTGCCCAATGTAAAAAAAAACCTTAAGCTTTGATGACAGTAAATCAACACATAGCTTGAAATCGCACTACTTGATCGAAAGTAACTACACCGAAACTTTTTATTTGAATTTTATATCTTTTTATTTTTAAAATTCAACCATTAAATTTTTCACATATTTTATTTATGAAAAAGAAATTTAGTTTTGTAAACTTTTTTTTTTTGAAATCATCCTTTAAAGAATCACCTGTTTACTTTTACTGAAAAAGATACTAATTAGTTAGGGCTTGGACAGAGCTGCTCAACAGACAGTGAGACAGACACCCAGCAAAAAAGCGTCAGACCATCATTCTTCAGTCTATGTTGAAAATATTTAAACATAAGCGAGCTCTTGAGTTACTTTAAATGTAATATTTTATTTAAGTACAGGTTTAACTATGTTAATAAGTTGTGTCACAACTAACAGGGTAAAAAACTAACAGAATACCAGTCCATTACAAAAATTTTTCCGAAAATTTTTTTAAAAAATACCAAGTTTCATTGTGTCATTAATGTCATTTCTCATCAAATATTTTGCTCTAGATTCTGCTACATGACATGGGTTCTATTAACATTGTGGATTCTGAAGTTCTTTGTCGAAGTTCCTGTCGTTACCTAAAACTCTGATTTACCCACTATCTACCTCCAGAAGAAAAGTGATAAGGTATCTGATGCATATGGATAATAGGGAGGGCTTGATTTAACCAACTTATCAGTTAACGCGTAGTTATGTGCCACATACCGCGACAGCTTGGGACTGGGCGAACAACAAATAGGAGTTTTCTGGGGCGTGATAAACGGTGTCACTGGATTAATTTGGTAATTACTCTTGAAGAGAGAGAGGCCATCCTTGCCTGTAGAGAAGTTATCTGTTTCTCAGACTAGCACAGTCCTAGCCAAAACATTATTACGGATATTCATCAACAATTTGCCATTGACGCATAGGTCATAAAAATTACAATTTGAAAATAATAACCTAATTACTGAAAAAAAGTTATTACTGCCAAATTAAAAGAAACAACTATAATTAAAAAAAATTTATCTCTATAGGTGTCTGCATGTACAACAGTATAACTGTGCAAATTGTCTGGCACCTTTCGGGTGGATGCTCATGCAGAAAACGGGTGACGAAGAGGAAGAAGAACATTCACCGATTGCAGAGATAGTGTTACGCGTGAAAGAGATGGAGCATATTAGTAACACAGAAGGTTCTGCAGACAAAAACCTCTCCGCTAGAAAAATCTGCTTGAAGAACGTGATGCCCCTTAGCGCTATCTAACTAAACATTGGCGTTGCATTTCCTTACACATAAACATCTTTGGGCTACTAAGTTATGTTTCAAATGTTCCCCGGTGGTCCTCTGCGTCAAGGACCCATTTATAAGACACTTACCAAAGCACAGAATTGTGGAATGCCCAAAACGGGAAAACTACAACTATGCGACAATTGAGAAGAGTTGGGAACAAAGCTTAAAACACCAGAGTTTACCTCGCTGGAACTCGCAATACCCATTCTATAAAGACCCTGCTAAGAACCTTGAGGGTCTCGATGACACAAATCAAACAACATTATGTATGAAGCAAAAGCCTGTCTTCCAGTATTTAATAAAAGTGGATAAGGAGGTCAATTGCTGAGTACTTCGAAATAATGACAACCTATTGCTGTTGGCTTGGAATGTTGCAGGAAGGAGAGAATGCGTTACGCGGAGTTTCCTTATTGCCTAAATCTCTTCATCCTCAAGGACAAGATCGGGGAAAATGCAACGAAAGGTGGAAAAATTTAACTATGTCAAAAACTTAGTCAACTACTTGCTAAAGAAACCAAAGGCAAACAAAGGGAAAGAAAAGGGGCTTTGAACCGAGGTTCAGCAGTCTTTTTGATGATTTTGATTTGCTTTTGGCAACAGCCCTGCATCCTCACTTCAAACTCGGAGTGGTACATAGGTTAAATGAGGGGAAGTACCAAGCTGCCAAGACCAGGATACTGTAGGAAATAAAGTGTAATATTGCATTGAATCTTACTCGTCCAAATTAAGGCACTAAAGGTGATGGGACTAAGTCTGAAAGTGACCCATTTATGGTGAGTTATTTTATTAATTTGCGAACCAAAGTTTTGAGCATCTCTTGTAATATATATAAATATATATACATATATATATTATATATATAATATATATATATATATATTATATATTTTCATGGTTTCGATAAAAAAGAATTCAAAACTCTCCTAATGCTGGCTACGCACGATACTTATTTCTTCTTTAATGATACACTATACTTACAAACTAATTCCCTTGCTATGGGTTCACCCCTTAGTGCTATCTTGGCTAACACCTACCTAATCCATTATGAACAGATCTGGCTAAATAACTGCCCCCCCTCCTTCAAACCTTCACACTACAAGAGATATATGGACGACACTTTCTTGCTTTTTACCAACATAAACAAAATCACCCACTTTTTTGATTACATGAATTCCCAATTACCTAATATAACGTTCACCAGAGAAGATGAAATTAATAACTCCCTTCCTTTTTTAGATATCTTTATAAAAAAGTCCCCCACAGATTTTTCAACTTCCATTTATAGAAAAAAGACATTCACCGGCCTTGGTATTAATTTTTTCAGTCATATTCCTTTAGTTTTTAAATGTAATAGTATCAGGACTTTGATCTTCAGATCTTTTCATCTAACATCCAATTACAGCCTAATGCACTTAGATTTCAACTTTCTACTAGACTTTTTTAAACTCAATTTTTTCCCACCTTCTCTTATTCATAAATACATAAAAGAATTGTTATCCTCCAAATTTGATCAAAAACTCTTGACTCTCACTGCCCCTAAGCTTAAACTTTATTTACCTTTACCATACTACGAACACATCCATATAAAACTACGTAAGGACCTTAATCACTGTCTAATGAATTTTTTCCCACAGTTAAATATTATTCTGACCTTTAACTCGTCCTTTAAAATAGCTTCCTTTTGCCATCACAAAGAGGGTATTCCCACTGTGCTTCGCTCATCTCTTATCTATAAATTCACATGTGACGGCTGTAATGCCGCCTATGTTGGCAGTTCTGCTCGCCAGCTCAGTGTGAGAGTTGATGAACACAAGGGGGTGTCTTCCCGCACAAAACTACCATTCAATTCTCCAACCTTTTCTGCAATAAGAAACCACTCGCACGATAATGACCATCCCTTTAATTTTTCCAATTTTTCAATACTGTCCCAAGCAAAATCGACAACCAACCTACATATTTTAGAAACCTTACACATTGCCAACACGAAACCTTCTTTGAACAGTGACAGCGGACCATACAAGTTGCTGCTCTTTTAACCCGTCAAATGAGTTACCATAGTATTTTGTCCGATACCAACCTTTTAAAACGTTAAATTGTGAGTATTATTCGATATCTCCAAGTTCAATCTGTCCGTTGATAATTTATTGCAATTTAATATAGTTAGTCCTATTGTTAATTTTTGAATTGTTATATAGATTTCGATGTATGTATATAATTAGAAATTTAAGCCAAAGTGTTACCAGATTATTGTTCATTTCCAAGTCGTTTCAGGTATTCTTTTATAATAACAACCGATTAAATATTAATGCTTTTAATATATAGAAACTATCTTTTTTGTTTATATTAATGAAGTTTGTAAATACCTGTCTACCTTAAGTTTTTTTAGGTTTGTAATTATGGTGTCCTATATAATTTAGCCTGATGATGGGAAACTGTGGTTTTCCGAAACGTTGATGTGTAATAAGTGTTCTCTATGTCAAAAGCCCTGGTGCTACTTTTATCCTCAAACTAAAAAATTCCCATTCTACTAGGAAGTGGATTGATATATATATATATATATTATATACTATATAATATATATATATTATATATATATTGAGTTATATATAATATATATATATATATATATACTTATATTCAACAAACAGATGCTTAAAGTTTATATATATATATGATAATATATATATATATATAACTTATATTATATATATATATATATATAATATATATTATATATATATACATATAATATATATATATATATATATATATATATTATATATAATATATATATATATATATATATATATATATAATTACACACAATTTATTAACACAATTTATACACAATTTATACACAATTTATACACAATTTATACACAATTTATACACAATTTATACACAATTTATACATTACATAAATATTCACAATACACTGACATAATGTTCAAATGAAACTTAAAAAAGATTTGAGTTCTTGATACCATTTCTAAATATTTCAGAATCTGAAGGGCCCATATATTCAGCAGACACCTCTGGAGGAGAAGTTAGACAAATCTTAGATAGCTGGGCTGCAGTAAACTGTTCACCACAGTAAACCTCTGACTAGGAACCTGTTTCGGTGTGAATACCAGGAGGTCTGGGTTGACTTGCTTATTAATTATAATACCCCATTAGCCAGTTCAGCGGCCGTGGAGAGGTTGTTTAGTCAAGGCTCCGACATTCTAAGAGCAAAGAGTAGGCAGCCATGGTATCCCGCAATTTTTGATAAAATTTATCTTATATGAAAGGAAAATATGAACCTCTGTCAGAATTGCAAGAGGAGGCGAGGAAGGAAAGAGATCACCAGAATAATGGAATAAGATTAAAATCTTTCTCAGTTTTTGTTATTATATATATTTGCAATTTTTCAATTAAAATTTAAAAACAAATTCATCTTTAAATACTTGCCTTTATTTTTTTTATATTTTCATTTTTCATGTTCCTAAATTTGCTTTTAAAAAAAAAAATTGATTTGCGAGACATGTGCGCTTTGCGCCATGCGGACTAGATTTTTTTTGAAAATTTGTGCGCTTTTGCGCGTTTGCGGACTAAGTTTTTTCACTTTGCGCTTTTCGTTTGCGCTCTAAATTTAAAATTTGTGCGGCCCACCTCTGAATATATTATATATATAATATATATATATATATCATATATAATATATATAATATATATATAATATATATATATTATATATATATAGATAATATGTGTGTGTGTGTGTGTGTGTCGTGTGTGTGTGTGTCGTGTGTGTGGTGTGTGTGTGTGGTGTGGTGTGTGTGTGTGTGTGAAATATGGCAGATTTGCGGTGTGTGGTGTGTGTGTGGTGTGTGTGTGTATATAAGCAGCTTTATACCGCCAAATGCTAAAGACATACTGAGAGTTCCAGCGGAGAATATTGTCTGAAGAAGCTAGCTGTATAAAACACACAGTTAGTTGACTTTCAAGCCAATATGAAAACGAAACACATTATAATACTATAAAAAAATGTATGTTTTATAAATACGTTAGAATTAGCGTTAATTTAATCCTTCAGTATCTTATCGATGATGATCTTTTTCAGTTTTTTCTGACTAATAAACCTTAAAAACGTCGTCTGGCAAACATATAAGGTTCAGTTTTTTATTTCGCTAAGATTTAGGGGGCAAGTGCGCCCCCTGCTTACGCCCATATATTATATATATATATATTAAATATTATATTATATATATATATAGTATATATATATATATTATATATATATATATAATAATATGATATATATATAATATATATTATACAGAGGTGGGCGAGTAAACGCGTTACATGAACGGCGTTACGTAAAACCGGGGCGTTATCTGTAACGAGTTAAACATAACGCTTCAAACGATTTTAAAATGTAACGATGTGTAACGGTAACGCTACCCTTTTTTAAAAATTGTAACGGTTTTTTTCCGTTACTCGTTACTCGTTACATCCATCACAACGGAACTCCACTGTGTTTGACATTTTTTTTTATTTTTATGGAAACGAATTTTAGTTTTATATATATTTTAAATTATATATATTATATATATATATATATATATATATATATATATATATATTAATTATATATATATATATATATATATATATATATATATATATATATATATATATATATATATTATATATATATATATTTATAGATATATATATAATATATTATATATACCTATATTATTATATATATATATACTCAAGCACCAACCTCGAAATAGAAAGACCTTTAGAAAGAAACAGACCCCGGAAACGATTTTGGACCAGAAACTTGAATAATGTTTTTAAAATTAAATGCGCTACGCTTAATATTGCGAAATATGGTGGAAGAGGAGGGAGATCCTGTAGATGATTGTGTGAGAGGAGGACGATGTAATGGGCAATTGGCATTTATTTGAATGAGATGAGAAGAGAGAGGAAGAGACATGGGAGGAGGATAAGTATGGAGAGAAAAAGGGGTAAGGAGGGAAACAGAAAACATGGAGTAGGCTTCATAATAGGGCCGAAGATGTCCCCGTCCATACAGACTATAGAAGTCTTATACGAAAAACTTATAAGATGCACCTTTAAGATCAAGGGAAAGAAGTACCACTTCTATCAAGTATATTCGCCGCAAAACAGGGACACCCGGAAGAGGAAAAAAAATACAGTTCATGGAAAATGTTGGAGGAGAATGAGAATTGACGGAAGAAGAGAAAGAGGATGTACTGTTTGCTGATTGGAGATTTCAATGCACGAGTGGAAAGGAGAAGAGACGGGGTGGAGACAATGGTAGGACAGTATGGAGAGGGGGTAAGGAATATTGAAGGAGAGATGCTGATAGATTTCTGCTGAGGAAGCGGCATTGAAGATCATGATGGTTTTTTTTTTTACAAACGAAGGGACTCACAGTAGGTCCAACGGTATAGATGGAATAATAATCACAGGGAGAATTCCATCAGAGATCTATTATAGACCATATAATATCGTCTGATAGTAAGATAATTAGAATGTTAAAGTAATACCTAGAGTAGCAATGGATTCGGATCATAGATTTTAAGTGACGGACCTGATGGTGAAGGCAGAAAAGCTGCAAAATAAAGAAAAGAGAAATGTGATTAAAGTGGAATCACTGAAGGAATGTGACAAGAAAAAGGAATATATTAGAAAAATAAATGAAGACTTAGAACAATTAGAAGGAGTAGGAAAGATGGTGGAGATTCAAGAAACGATAAGAAGGGTAGCAGAGGAGACTCTAGGCAAAAGATTGGTAGGAGGAATGAAGAAAAGACACACAAAGTGGTGAACTGAAGAGTGAAGAGGCAAAAAGAGGAAAAACGTATGATGAGGGAAAGTGGGCTGAAAAATAGAACCATACAAACAAGGCCTTAGTATGGGGAGGCAAGAAATGATGCAGAGAGAGTGAAAAAAAAGAGTAAAAGAGAGAGGCGGAAGAAGTGATGGAAGATGGGAGGGCAGAAAGGAAGAAGATTTTTAGACTGGCAAAAACATATAGAGGATCAAAGAGGAAAGTGTGCAACATCAAGAATAAGCAGGGAGAGGTTTTGGTGAAATCAATAGACACAAACATGAGACGGACGGAGTACTTCAGTGAACTGCTAAATGTGAATGAACAGGGAGAGGAGGAGGGAGAAGAGATGGTAGAGGGAGAGGAAGATGAGGAGGGGGAGGAAATAACTATGGAAGAATTAGATGTGTCTCTGAAAGCAATGAAGAACGCTAAGGCACCGGGTGAAGATGGGATACCCATAGAATTGATAAAAGAGGGAGGAGAGGAAATGAAAAAAGAAATTTTGAAACTGGTTTTAATTAAGCTGTTGGTAAACGAGAGTGAAGTTTCCAGAAAGGATGGGAAAGTGAATATAGTAATGCAATATATAAGGGAAAAGGAAATACAGGAAGACTGTAAAAACTACAGAGGAATTTCCTTGTT